>JAGXCT010036635.1:0-92889 GCA_022495035.1 Philopotamus ludificatus | reverse complement strand
CTTTCATAATTTCGCCAACTACTTTTTCGGTTTTCACTATTTTGCGGATTTTTTCCCATTTTTTTTCGCGGTGCACCTGCAACAAGCTCGCGGTGCACCTGTGTACCGCGGTGCACCGGTTAAGAACCACTGGTCTAAAGCCTTAAATTAAATATCGATTTATTAGAGAATATTTCCCTCTTGAACAGGCGACTTTTCTTCATCGCCTTTATTAAGAGTGGTTTTTGGGTTGGGCCAAAATTTTTATATTTTTCTCAACGTTATAATATCAACAGGCTTTCAAGTTTGTAAGATGAACTCTGTTTTACTTTAGCCAGCAGTTACGAAACCATGTTCCAAAATAATTCGTCTCATTGGGCGATAATCTTGAGCATTGCGGGTTTTCATCATCCGTTCCCTCCTAACAGGAAGCTAACCGTTGTTCAGTTCTTCCCACTTTAATATTATTCCTACCACAAAGTCAAGGTTTATGATTTTTTAGCAATCGACAAAAATGATATTTGCATTTACGGGAGTAAACTTCCTGACTCACCTGACAAAAGTCAGAATAAAACCGACCCAAAAACTTTGATATCGGGAGAGTTAAGAGTATGTCCCAATAAATGGCATTGGTGTTTTATCGTAAAAAATAGGAAGGTACTTAAAATCGACCATAAATATAAGTTATAATATTAAGTCGAAAATCTAAATATCTTTTTAAGTGTTTACAATTCGAAAAAAACGAATGAATAAGTCGCCATCTTGTAACGCTACGCACATACTCCCGAATATTTGCGGAAATCACTCGGTTAAATCATTTGGCCATGACAATTTTTTTAATGTCCAATCCCTTCGACAATTCTTTCCTGTTACGCGATTGATTTAAACAACTGCGTAATAATGTTAAATAATATACATGTTTGTACATCCGAATCTATTTGCGCGGTAGACACGTTTCAGTGTAAAAAAAATACAGTTGACATATAAAAATGAGAGAGTTTGCAATGTAAATAATCTTAATTTAATTTCACGATAAATATTAATTTGTTTTATACATTTATTATAACCTTGTTAAATGATAAAAAATAATGTATAATTTTATTAGTCATAAATCGTGTTATAAACATCGATAAATAGTATATTTTGTACGAATTATATTATAATTAGCGCGTTTTTTACCGCGTAAAAATGATACGATTTCGGAAAAAGATTTTAGTTTGCAATTACATTTATCATAAATATATAGGTTCAGTTTTGACAATAAATATAATTTTATGATAAAAATATGTATTTTTTTTATTTATATTAAAATATTTGTTATTTTTTAACGCGGTTTCTGTTAAATGTAATCGAAGAGACAAAAAAATCCCAATTTCTAAATAATTATTTTCTTGGAATTAATTGATCAGTCCTTTTGAGTCGTGCATTACAAAAAATATTACAAAACCGCGCAAAAAGAGAATATTTTTAATAATTTACATGACATACCGTCAATAAAAAATCTGAGCTTGAATCCTCTACAATGTCACCGTGAAATGTTATCATTGTAATAAATAAAAATGCCTTATTATTTACAAAAAAAATAATAAATAAACTGGTATTCTAATAGGTTAAAAATAACGTTTTTATGCGTCCAAAAATGGGTATAAAAATAATATAATAAACCGTATTTCCGCAAAAATATAATATTAACCGATTCGTCACAGCGCACTATGAGACAGATCTTAAATTCTACTACCAAAAATGCTTATTACGAAAATTTGATTTAAAAAAAATGGCTATAGTATATTATGTCACTGTGTTTTTTTTAATATTAGTTTACTGTATTTGGTAATATAAGGTTCTCAAGTTAACCATTATCATTAAATGCAATTAAAAGATTATCGTAGTATCAAATTCAATCGAGTATATCTTTACAGTTTTTAATTGTCTATTAATATTATTTATAACATATTAAAGCGTATATCATCTATTTTTAAAAATATTTAAAAAATTCGCCATAAAGTTATATATATATTTATTTATTAAAGTTAAAAACTCTGGAAATATATTTGATTGACCAAAATTTTAAAATGTTATCACGGTTCGTCCGGGTAAAAATAATTTTGTGTTGTGATTTTTGGGCTATCCTGTACTACGGCTAAGTATGAAATATTGTATTTTGTGTCTATTATTTATAAAAATATGTTTTTTTAGTTTATACATAACGCTGTTACAGAATAATATGCCATAATTGTAACATTTTCATAGTTATTATTTTGAAATATTATTTAAAAACATATTTTTAGAATTTATTATTTGATATTGAAATTTCTATCTTTAACTATACGTATTCTAAATTTCATAAGTCTAGCTCAAATGGAAAAGAAGTTGAAGAAGAAGAAGATTTTTGGCAGTTGAATTCATGATCCGTCCCACTGTGCGGCGACTCGAAACCAACCGCGTCGTCCGAAAGGGGCCTATTTATAATGAAAAATAGACCCCTAGAATTTCCAGCCATGAAATCTTCATCAATATCTTGCCTTTTTAAAAAAAATGGATTATTCCAAGTATAATTCCAAGACTAATCAATATGACGCGTAAATTAAAACTCTCTCGGCGATGTCCCGGCGCAAACTGAGCTCTCTCAGCACGTGTCACTCGCACTCGGTACATCGAACCGGATGCGAGCGAGAAAAAACTACAGACTTTTTTAGATAAACATAAAAAGTTTGCGATATGTAGCATTTATATTAAACAAAGTATTCAAGAAAAATCAAAAACTTGGGATGCCAAATAGACCCCCATCGGTACGATTAGATGCTTTGTTTAACGCGGTATTTATATATTAGAATTTATTTCAATACTTACATGATTTTTTTTACAGACCAATATAACCTTCTTTTTGTGCGTGAATACATTCAATAGAAAGCAATATATAAAAAAAATGCCACAAAAAGACTCAATTAACTGCGGTTAAGCAAAAAACTAACTCAATGAATAAAAATAAATTATACATATCACAAAAAACGTTTAAGGAAGCTTGTAAAAATAAATTTCTCCAAAATTACTCAACAACAAAAAAATTTCAACATGCAGTGGATCCTTGAATCATCGTTTCTCAGGGGACCCTCTAAAAAACGAAATATACGAACACGATATATCGGATTTCCAGTGTAATTCATCACCGAGATTAATAATTTATGACGTAATTCCGAACGATTTCAGGTCAATGCTGATACATTACCGGATCGATCTCTTTCTTAGATATCCCCGATTTGATAACATAATAAAACAATTCTTTTGTTCACCAAATAATTACGTACGATTTATTAGATCGCACAATGGACAATAATTTTACACATTTACGAAACAGTAGGACTAATACCACAAATTGCCATAATCGCATTAATACCGAGCCATCATTAAAACTGTTGAATTTCGGCGTTTGAGTCGCACGCAAGAGGTCGCACGAAAATTATAGCTGCCAATAATCGTGTCGTTTGTAAGCCTAATACTAAATAATTTCATTAAGTAATTACAGTGGAGCCCCGATCTATCGTTTTCACATTTATGTTGCCATGAGAAAAAAAGTTGAACAAAAATATCGATCCCGTGACACATTTTACCCCGATCCATAGTTTTTATCGAACATTTAGAATGAGGTTCTGTAACTTTATTAACCATTTCAGATGCCCAGATATGGGCTTTTCGATAGCACGAAAATTCCCAATGAGTTACATTATTAACGCTTTCAGGGCGGCGCGCATGACGTTCATGCGCACAAGAATCGTTTCCAGGGTGGGTCGCGCATGTCGTTCATGCATGGATGTTTTCGAACTTTAACTTGTCGTTAAATAAAAAACAATAGGGAATTGAGTGATGGTGTTTGTTTAAACTCTTAGCGATATTTTATGTTTTGGGATATTTCTTCCTTCCCCTTTCTCGTATTGTTTGTACAGAATTTAGAAAAAAGGTAATTGAGCTTTCCAAAAAAAGAGTTTCCTGACCATCTTAACGTCTTGCACATTAGGCTGATGATTTCGTATGGCTATGCCATTCTCCGTGTCTTCGTCGAGTTCCTTCCGTCCGTTAGGAGCACCCCAAGAACAACGTTAGTTGGCTATGCAATCCTGATATCGGTCAATCCGCTAGCCTTGCGAAGGAACGGGTTCTTTTTTAGGCAGACAGACCAACGTCACACGCCTTATCGATAGTCTGAAACAGCCGCCAGGTTGCCACTGCGTCCTGGGACCTACCAGACGGGTCAAGTTTGTAGGGAGTGGTATTGTGGCGGGAATCGGTTGAAGATACTGTGGTGGTTATTCCACGTGTTTGGGCCAACGTCATGTTGGCAACAATACGCGGCTCCGGAAATCTACCACGCTTCCCCCGGGCAGACCTCCGCCCGCAGTTGCAGCGTGAACACGCTCCTGCGTTACTTCCATGACGACTCTGGAGACTCTCCTCCGTCCTTCGTATGGCCATTTATTCCGACAATTCATAATCAGCGCAGCCAACCAGATCAGCCAGGACTCTGCTCAGCCTTTTACGACTTGGGACTGCAGACTGGCATGCTTCGTCGAGCTACCTGTGCCCCAGCCGGCCCTCGTCGAGGACCAGGAGCGAAGGGTTCTCTACGACACTCTTGACTCTCGGACGCTGGTGGATTGCTGTCATTGCCAGAGGTCGCGACAGAGAGCGCACCAGGACGTCGCTCGATCACATGTTTATTCCGTAACAATATTGCTGCCTCGTAATAATTCTTTTTATTTAATAAATGTGTCGATGTGTTCAACTAAACGTACTGTGTTTGCATTTCGTCCACCGGCGAGAGTAAAGGCTCGCCATGGTCCGAGTCACGAATCCTTTCCACATCCTTTACAATACTATCTTCATATGGCATAGATACTAAAAATATTTCTTCCCAGGCTCCCGCCTGGAAGGGATGGAACAGGGAAGCTTAAATGTTCATGGCACCAATTGCAATAGCCCATCCGTCACGGGGGCTCAAAAACAACCACGTCGTCCGCAGGGGGTATCTCGGATACCCCAAGCATTTCAGGTGAAGATATTGATGGATTCTTTATCAATATTAGACATTTAAAAAAAATGGTTTATGGTTGGTTAAAAGTTAAATGCTTCATAATTTGGTCGATATTTTGGATTTTTTAACAAATCAATATAACGCGTAAATGACAACGCTCTCGGCGTTGATTGAGATCTGTCAACTCGTGTCATTCGCACTTTCACTCGCACTCGGCACATCGTACCGGATGCGAGTGAAAAAAAACATCGTTATTTTTATTCTTTTTTCGCAATTGCAGACAATAAAGGACAATGATTATTCATCATATTTATTCTTTAGACTTTTTTAAACAAATACAAAAAGTTTGCGACATCTAGGATTTATAATAAGATAGTTATTCGAGAAAAAAAAATATTGGGAAATCAGATATACCCCCATTGGCACGGCTAGGATAATGACCTGTGGTTTGTACTGAGGATTGTGACGATTCTCTTATCGCACCAAGATAACACGAGTGTATCCCTTTTTCTGTTTCATCTCTTTCGCTCAACAGTTTTATTTCGGTTTTTTTTATATCTTCAGACAAACCTTTTTTTGTTTACCATTGTTGTGTCAGTGAGGTAACGATTCGTCTTTAGAAGTTCCTCAGCAAACTTTTGATTTTATAAAATCTGTCGCAGAATATATGGTAACTTTGTATTTCTGGAGTCTATTCTTTCGGTGACTTCCTTCTAATCACGTCAAACAGAATATTGTTTCAACATTTCATTCCAGAACACAATTTAACTGTTGAAAAATGATTTTATCTCTTCTAGAAAAAATGGCCAGTACTGGTGGACAGTGAACCTGCCAGTAAAAAAATCGATGTGCAATATCGGTAGACATTAAACCGCAAAGGATTAATTCAATGAGGATTATTGAGGATTATTTCTTTAATGTAAATTCTTGAAACCCTTTGTAAAAAAGATGACTCGATTAAATGCGATACAAGGAGTAACTCAACGTTGGTACAAAATAAGGTCAGTAACACTCGTTCGATCGTGAATGAAAATTTACAGGAAATACCTGCAGAAATTAGCCCACAAAAAAATTTCTGATTTAAAGAAAATTTAAACTGTTCTTAATGAACTTTAAATGAACCGGAGTGAACTTAAAAGTGAACGTGGCTACATCATTCATCTTGATTTATCAAGTTGAATCGAAAATAACCAAATGCTATAGACGTGATCTCCATTACAATCACCTAATCCTTGATTGCCAATTGCCATGTCACTGATCCTCCTTTGAATAGTGTTGTTCGACAATGAAACTCCTACAAGCTCTTCTACGATTAATTTCCCAACACAATTTCCACCATTCCACACAGGGTTTAATCATTGATTCAGTAATTCAGAGATTCATTCCCCGGAACTCCAAAAAATCTCCACCGGTTGGAAACTCCTAATCTAATATATGCAGTGGTGGCTCGTGGATAGAATATTTGGGGGTGCTGCGGAAGATTAAGTATGGACGGCGCGGGAGCCCTACGAGTCGAGACTCCCCCACCCCGTTGCCACCCCGCATCCATCCAATACACGACGCTGATAGCGCTGACGAGCAAACAGCGCTCTTGCTCAACGTAATATATACATGAAATTGATCAATTTAATGCCATCTATCAATCCAACTGTAAAAATATTAAAAATTTAGAATCTTTATATGGGTGAATGGAGATTTAAAATCTTTCTGTTATGCCATCCATCCATCGTAATCAAATAAATAAATACATAAAATAATATATTTTTTCTCAATTTACTTGTGGGTGCTGCAGCTATGCAGTGTATATTGACGAGGTGTAAATATATTATCCAGCTATCTGTATCTTTAATTCCTTCAATTACTATAATAAAATAATTGAATATGCTATATATCAGGAATGAGCAACCTTTTTTAACAACCAATTTAAAAATGTTGTTCCGATCGCATGTAAGAAACTTATGATAAGACAAACACTAAATAATGAACTCAATGTATCTCAATATTAACAAAATAAACCTCGTATAAATAATACATAAATAAAACACTTATTAACCGATCTGTCGTGGCGGCTTGAAACCATCCGCGTAGTCCGAATGGGGTCTATTTATAATGGAAAATAGACCCCAAGCATTTCAAGTCAAGCTATTGATGATAATTATAGTTATTTATATGCTTCAAAATTTGGTCGATGTTTTGGATGTTTCTAGTAATTAATATGACGCGTAAATGACACGCACACCCGACGATACCCCTCCGCAGACTGAGGACAAGCCGCCGGTAGACCGACCACCAAATTCTCGCGGCACGTGTCACTAGTATACGGTCCAACCGCTCTTGGCACATCGTACTGGATGCGAGTGAGAAAAACATTGGCTACAAAACGTGGCTACAGAAGCGAGTATTGTTTTTTTTTTTTCGCAATTGTGGACAATAAAGGTCAATGATTACTTATATTTATTTTTAGGACAAATTAAAAAAAGATGGAACGAATCTACCGCGTAAATCGAGGGATGGGTGATATTTTCACGTGTTATTTTTTAATTTAAGGAGCAATCTTCAATTTTTCTATGAATTCCATCACTTTTTTACACGGTTTTTAGTGGAACGTATCCAACGTGTAAAAAATAATGGAATGTATTACATTAAATAGATAGATATGACCTAATTTATGACAAAAACTAGCGATTGGTATATGAAAGAATAAGAAAAAATTGGATAGGGAAACTTTCCGCATTTTTCGCTTTTTTTTAGGATGCATTGGGAAACGATGGATCGAGTTTCCACTGCATTTAAAAATTAAATTGCATTGTATGCGTTTCGTCGCCTTAATATGGGAGCGTGCGTTGACCTCAGACCAACTGCATATACAAGTATAAGGGTCAATGGTTCAAATCCCAAGAATGGATGCCAGTGTTACTGAAAATGTACAAAGTTATTCATATATTCAAAAAAGAATAATTTAAATAAAATCGAATATGTAAATTACTTTCGACTTTACAGGAAAAGTAAACGATTTCTACTCATCTCGTCCAATTAAGCTTTTGTATGAAAAAAATATGATTCAGACAGTAATGACTCACAGATTAAAACGAACCATTATATTTTGACATGAAAAAAATACTGGCAATTAAGTGATATCCTGTTGTTTGCTCACTCATTCATAAAACCTCTACCATTTTTAAATTACAATAAAAAAAATCTGATTGATTCACAAACGTGTACTCATATAAGTGAACTATGCTCAAAATTTTAACTGATTCAATTGCTTATAATTTTTATATCATGCTCCAAGATGATTGTCATCGTGTTCTTCAGAACTTCTCAATCATAATAAATATTTTCCAAAATGAAATCAAGCATTCATTCGGATCGCACGAACAGTTTTGTTTGAATAAAAATAATAAAATTAAATAATGTAATTAGTCACATATTAACAAACAAATTGTACGTGATTTTGCATATATTTCATCAGTTTAATTCGTATTAAATCATCGACATTACGCACGGAAGTCTCTCATCATCAAAAAATTATAATTGACAACAAACATTATATAAAAGTTTTTCTTATTAGTTTCTCTCAATTTAGAAATGAACAGTAAATTTGTGAAACGATTATTTTTTGTAGTTTTATCGCATCGTTAATGATATCGTCATTATACAATTGTATTGATAATTAACAATATATAAAAAAAGTATTACATATAAATAAAAAAATATACATAATGTAGGTACAATTAATGGAATAAATATCAGTAAAAACGCTCAATTATACATATACAGCGACCATGACATTATCATCGGTATGAGGGTAAGTAACGGAAATAATTATTAGCATTTGCTGATAATTTATTTTATTTTCGCCCCCAGGATATTCAAGTATCACCTGCATCCGCTTACGGGTCATGGACATTGTATGGTGCTATATTGAATTATCAATTCTGAAGTAGGGGTGTATATATATCGAACTATACACAATAATTAAATTTGTTTTCAAATTTAACAGTTGTGTATATATAAATGTATCAGTGCCGAGTTTTATATGCAAACTATGGATTAAAACTTACCTTTAGTATTTAAAAGTTGTCAACAACGTATTTTTTTATAAATATATATTCTTTATCAACCAACACGGTTTGACGTTTATGTATGCATAGACAACGGAATATTTAAAAATAAACGGGTTTTGGCCTTAACAAAATATCTCGACACCAACGAAAAAAAAAACAAGCAAATTAAATCACGTGATTATGCATGATTATTATATTTATATTTACATATTAATATTATTAAAAATATATATATTGTGTACTGCACGAGGATAAAGTGCAACGACCTGTTTTTATATTTGTTTCTTTTTATTATCATACTTCATTTCAAACAATATTTGTTTATAAATATGCATATACTTACTAGATGCATAAGGGCGTGTTCTCCACACGGATTGACAAGCACAGGTAGTTTAATAAGATGAGAACAATAAACGGGAGGCCGTTGCACTAGCCACCACTTGTCCACGACTTCACTTCACGACTTTCAAAGTATTTCACATAAATATTTGTCAAACATTTTGTATATTATCGACTATTAAATTTAGCTGCAAGTTCAACGCGACAAATTGAATGAACACGCGACCAGACCGGACGGACCCGCACCATCAAGTAACCAAGTAACCGCGAGGCGGCCACGGAACAAGTTCTATAAACTGGGGGCAGGTGTCCGAAACCTTTGGCGCTTTCTATTTTCGATATGTTGGCGGCTAAAAATATATATATAATGTCGAAAATCAATATATAAGCTGCTCGCTATAATATTCCATTTGAATTCGAATTGGATTTCGTTGGTCTTGTGAAATTTTAAACATAAAAAATGCAATGAATAATTCTAAAATTAAACTTGATTTCAATGTATGTAAATATAATTCTATATATAAACCGCATCTATTACTGCTCATCTATTAAAACAGTAAAATACATGGTAATAAAAATACGTGTTTAGACTAACTTTTTTATTAAAAATAATCCATACGCCTGATGTCAAACGTCAAATACGGATGAATCGATTATCGGCTTTGTATATATGTATATTTAAAAAATAATAATAAATAAAATAATGTTAATTCCAAAATCATATATTTAAAAATTATTTTCAGGAATCACGTGATATCAGTTTTTTAAATCATTAATAAAATGACATTCTGTTATCATCGGTGTAATAAAAGGCTCTATATACAAGTACACACGTACGACATAGTTTAAATATTTTAATTTAATAATAACACATGATGACCATGAATATTTTTTGATAAAAACCGTTGAGATCTTTTATTTACATTTTTCAATTTCAGTGAGTTTCTTCTCTAACAAATCTTTATTCAGTCTATGTTTGCATAAATATTCATTGTTCAAAAATAAAACTGGAATCTCAAATCTGTAGAGACGTAACCATTTTAAATTTTCTTCTAATGTTATATCGACAATCTTCATTTCAAATCTGTTGTTAAATGGCATTAATTCTTCTTTTAATTCATCGCATAATGGACACGGATCTTTTGTGAAGAGAGTCAATGTCGGTTTTGCAGCCGTTTCATCGATTCTGAAATGTTTTATCTTCCATTACAGACTAATCAGGGTAATCATAAAACAAATACCGAATTCATTTGAATATTTTATTATTGTACAAAAATATATGCTCTGTTTTATAAACAATAGATTAACAAGTGCATAAAAAATAAATGCAATAACATATTAATACAAGTAAAACCCGATATTTTTCATTTAGCAGATCGTAGAACTTACAATTTTTCGATCATAATTGAAGAAGCACCGCCTCCTCCGTTGCAAATCGAAGCGACTCCTTTCTGTCCTTGTTGAAGAGCGTGGACGAGATGTACAATAATTCTTGCTCCTGACATTCCGATCGGATGACCCAAACTAACGGCACCTCCATGCACGTTTACCCTTTGCGGATCAATATCTAATAGCTGTTGATTAGCCAACACAACGACGCTGAAAGCTTCATTGATTTCCCATAAAGATACATCATTCTTGTTTACACCAGTTTGTTTCAATAATTTTGGTACTGCAATTGCAGGCGCAATGGGAAAATCGATAGGATCGCATTCACCATCTGCAAATCCGACAATTCGTGCCAATGGTTTGCAATTGAGTCGTTGAGCGGCTTCGGCAGTCATAAGAATAAGAGCGGCGGCTCCGTCATTCAACGTGGACGCATTACCAGCCGTAACGGTGCCGTTTTCTCTTTGAAATACAGTCGCAAGTTTTGTGAACTTTTCAAAATCGACCCGTTTATATTCCTCGTCTTCGGTTATCGTTACCGGTGGTTTACCTTTTTTTTGTACAATACTAACCGAAACTAATTCGGATGCAAACGCATTATTTTTATATGCATCAGCGCTACGTTTATAACTAGATATGGCAAAATCGTCTTGCATCTGTCTCGATATATTCAATTTTTTTGCCGTATTCTCGGCACAGTTGCCCATGTGGAATTTATTATAAACATCGGTCAATCCGTCAAAAACTATGCCATCGGTTAAATTGACGCCGCCGTACGGTGTTTGTCCGCGTTTAAGATAATACGGTACGTTGGACATTGATTCCATTCCTCCGGCTAAGATTACGTCTTGCGCTCCACATTGCAGACTCTGTGCAGCCAGCATTACGGATTTCATACCGGAAGCACATACTTTATTGACTGTGGTGCATATTGTGCTTTTGGGAAGGTTTGCAAAAATCGTCGCTTGACGAGCAGGAGCTTGACCGACACTCGCCGAACATACATTTCCGAGGTACACCTGAAAAACATAACCGAATATTCAAAATGAACGTATTATTTTAATGTATGATGTAATATTACCTCTTTGATTTCTTCCTTGGCGATACCGGCTCGCTCGATCGAAGCTTGAACGGCAATAGCACCTAATTGTGTACAAGATAGACTGGCCAGGGAAGAACCGAATGATCCCATCGGCGTTCTTGCAGCCGATACGATGACGACATCATTCAAAGACACTTTGTTGGAATAGTTTCGTGTATTTAAAATCCCTACCTGAAATTATCAACGGTCAACATGTTATATAACATATTTTTTTTAAGATTAGAATTATCACAATGTCAATTTCACACTTCTTCAATTTTCAGGTATATATTGTGAATTAAAGAAAAATGTAACAAAAAAAAATACTCATATTTGCATATGTATTAGCACAATATAAGTTATGAAAACACTTAAATAATCATTTAATTGAAAATTATTTCATCTGAAATATTATAAATGATATAATTCATTGGAATTCAATAATTAATTCATTCAACTTTAAATGAAAGATTGACAAATTCTATTTATGTTCAATTGGGATCAATGTTCAATGAGATGGAAGGTGACCTGAGTTAGTCTTCTTATGCCCGCCATAGTTTTAATTTATCACCACGATTTCGGTCGGTAGCTAATCAATCTTAATTAATCTGAAAATTTAACGATTCTGTTACTGGTAATTCACGTGACAGTAGAGAGAGATGATAACAGACTTACCCACTTGACAGTCGGCAACTGACAAACTGACAAATCAACTCTCTATATCTCCGTTTCATTCTCTCACTAGCAGCGATATGGTTTTCCGTCTCTATCGTATTGATATCTCCAACTGTACATACACAATTGCGCTGTTTTCGTTGGTAGATGATAACTCTGAAGATGGTAAGCTATATTTTTTTTGGATTTCTATCGATTTATTAGATGGAAATGATTTAGTCAGCCAAATTAGAAATCAAATGACAGAAATTCCATCATTATTATTAACGTTGATATAATTTATAAAAAAGCTATATTAATGCAGAGCTTGATAACCAGGTGAGGTCAAATCAATAGATAAATATATTTAAATGCATATTTTTAATTATGGTCATACTTTGATGCGTTTCAGTCAATATATCCACAGACGCAATAGAGATCCCTTTCGAATAATAACATATCTAAGTAAAATATCTAAGCTGAGACTAATTTATGCGTGTAGTAGGTGTATAATTTCAACTTAAAACACGTTGTTTTAATTTTACATTTTTTTTACTATTTATCCGTCAAATTTTAAAAGAGTAAAAAAAATCATATATGATTATATTGTATTAAAATTAAAATTTGATATATTTTCGAATAGTAAAATATTATAATGATGATATTGTGTATAATATAAAAAAATCGGTTTCTAACAATGGTTATTGCACCAGCTGTCATCAGAGGTTTAGTGTTGCCAGTGCAATGAACGAGAGCACTACTCGTGGGGCCCGCTGGGGCTGCGTGGCGGCGCCCGACGACGGCATCTATCGCGAGGACGCGCTACGCCTCGGCTCCTTCCGCACCTGGCCGGTCAGTGAGCCTGCTCCTCATCCAACCATTGGCTCCCCTCAAAACTCTCCATGCAATTTCTATGTGTTTCCTAGTGGTTTATTTTTTTCCATTTAATCTGTTAGCAATCGAAGTAGAATATTGTTGATGATTAGTTTACGGCACATTGATCATATGAAAACAAATATATGCAATTCTGTAAGGAGTATGACAGATAGTGATGACAGTGGAACCTCGTTATATCATTTTTCAGGTGACCCATCATATAAAACAATGGATACGAGAACTGCAGCGCTACTTTTTATAAACTGGGCCATACCGATCTTTACATTTCATTAACTGGATCATACCGACCATTTTATACACAGAAATTTTTATTCCGCAAATTTGCAAAGCCTTTCTTCTCTCTATAGTCATATTGACAGCTGTCATCTGCTAGTACCATATGAAATGAATATTCAATTGCGTACTAATTTTTGTTTAATTAACGGTTTTTCATTACTGTTTTTTTTATTTATTTAGCGTTATTAGTTTATGTGTAATTCGAAATTAACATTTAATTATTATATTTGAAGCATAATGGAACACAGTAATGCTTTTATTGATCGGGTACATTTTGTAAGGTTCTGCAGTTGATATTTCAGGCATTGATTAAATGAAACAGAAAGATGTGACCTTTTCTAGCATTTAGTTTCAGGTTTTTTAACATGTTATACATGCTCAATTTTTCTTTTGGGTGTATGGCCGGAACTTAGCTTGCGACAATGATTCATCAAGGTTCCACTGTTAATAATTAAATCTTGATAGATCATATGTTCGGAAACATTTTTTTTCAATATACACATTTCATAATAATGTGAAATTTCTTTTGATCCAATAAACATCAGAGTGTATAAATAGATATTTTCACTAATTTCAGAATAATAATATATCCCGAGAGTCACTGGCTGTAGCCGGGTTTTACTACGTTAACGGAGTGCGCGGTGAAACAGGTGATAGAGTGAGATGTGCCTGGTGCAGTGGAGAAATTGAAAATTGGGCGCTGGGCGCCTGTCCTATCACCGAACATATACGGCAATTCCCTAATTGTCTTTACGCCAGAAATAAAGCGAAAAAGTAACTTTTTTAAATTGAATATTAAAATATATATAATTAATAACAGTAACGGTTATATTTTTTCATTTTTATTTCAGTAATAGTATAACTATGTCGCAATCGTGCAATGAAGAATTATTACAAAATAATCCTTCCGCATTAGGTATAAATATGAATCACGGTATTCTAAAAATGAATTATGCAACTTACGAATCCAGACTCGGAACATACGCAAATTGGTCACCCGAAAATACCCAAAAACCGGAATCGTTGGCCGCAGCCGGATTTTATTATATCGGGCGAGACGATGAGGTTAGTTTAATTCAAAACTTATCTTAATAAATATCAATGTTAATAATTCTAAATAAAATTACAGGTGCGTTGCTTTCAATGTAAAGTAGGATTAAGTAAATGGGAGCCGAGTGACGATCCATGGATCGAACATGCAAAGTATTCGCATACGTGCGATTTTGTCATACTTAACAAAGGAAGAGGCTTTGCAGAGGATCCGTTTAATCCCGCACACAATAGTAATGTTAGTACTACTAGAATTCATTCCATAACCGATGCCGATATTGAAAATTGCATGGGAAGCTCATACGCAATCGTTGCTCTGCATTGTGGACTGCAACCGGATAGAATCCGACGAGCTATTCGCTTACGATTGTATCAAACAGGTAAATAGTCTTGTTATATTATTTTAATTAAGCAATATGTAATTGAATAACTCGGTAATATTTTCAGGAGTGCCATTTACATCACCCGACGATTTGATTGACGCCGCTTTAAATGAACAAATTAACGAGACTTCGTTTAGTATTCCGGAAGCGGGTCCAACTCCGCACGTAGCCTCGTCATCATCTACTCGATATAATGTAGATGATGCAGCTATCGATTTAGTCACTAGGATGATTATAAATTCAGCGCTGATGAGGGACGAACAATCTAATCTAAGAGACGAACAAATACCTCCGGAGAGCGATGAACAATCGGAACTGTCTAGGGACGAACAATCAGATCTGTTGGAGGACGAACAATTAGTTCCGATGTTAAACGAACAACTTGCTATGATGAGGGAAGTACATTCGGCTGTGTTGAGTAACATTCAGTAAGGATTAAACATTTTTAATTTTTTATTATACATAAATTTACGTCCATTATTAAATTATCTGCGTTATTTTTTAGTGTTGCGGATTTACAAGAAAACGAGCTATTAGACATTAATGCTATAGATATTGTTGAAAATATTGATAGTTTTAATAATTTATCTCTGAATAATGAGGATGGCATCGATGATAGTTCTAATAACGTAACGATTGTTAATTATTCTTCGATTTCCAATACTTCAGAATCGCAAGAATTAAATAAATTATTAAAAAAAGATCCGTTGACTTTGGAAGAGGAAAATAAACTTCTCAAAGACGCACGAACATGTAAAATATGCATGGACGCCGAGGTAATTTATGAGTAATACGTTTAATCCTTTGCAGTCCAAGGTTTTTTTAAAAAGTATTTATGGTAAAAAATTAATAAAATAGGATAAAGACTTCGTTTCTTTGGAGTATCATGATCCGAGCACACCATACAGTCTTTGGATTTTCCATCATTTTAGAATATAATTTTTCTCATCCTGAGGGATAGTTTTCGATCCGCCATGATCTGCGGCCCGAAAATAACTTTGTCGTCTGAAGGAGGTCTCTCAGGGACCCCAAACATTTCAAGTCAAAATATTGATGAATTTTTCATGATTCTACTAATATATTAAATAAGATTTTCATTGATAAAATGAATAAGAAACATCTTTAGGGGTTGATCTGATATCCTATTCAATAAAAGACGTAGTTTAGTTTTTCCCACAATGTGGAAAAGTTAAATCGATTGTTCATAATATTATGGATTTTTTAGCTAGTCAATATGACACGTAAATGACAACGCTCTCGGCGATTTCTTGCTGCGACTACTGAGCTCTCGCTACACTTGTCACTCGCAATCGGCACATCGCGCTGGATGCAAGCGAAAAAAAACATTATAGTGTTACAGCGAATATTGTTGTTTTTATTTTTTTTTCGCAGCTACATAGGACAGTAATTATTTATTAGACAAATACAAAAAGTATGTGACGTTTAAAATTATTAGAGAAGAATCTAAAACTTGGGGTCCCCAATTGGCACGGCTATGTTAACTGTTGGAAAATAGCTTTTTTTGTGGGTTTACGCTTCGAACATGATTAAATCTAACTCCATTTTTGTGGTTGTGTTTTTGTTTGTAGCACTTTTAAAATACAGACATTAATTGTGCAAAATACGCCAATAGCGTCGGTTTCGATAAAGGATGACGTCAATCTGCTCGTCTCTGCTGTAGCTTTAACCGACTTCCCCAATCGGCTTGTAGCAAAGATATGTAGGTTAATGTTTAGCGGCCAATGATGTCCGAAGTGGTGAAGGGCGTTAGCTAACTTCACAATAAACGATTTACGGTGAAGAAAATACTTCGAAGGCGTAAGCTCGCTGTGTATAATTTCCCGACAAGCTACGCTAGCTCTATCAGTATCTTCGATTTGACACTAGGTTTCAACAGTAAACCTATACTCTGACATTCAGGACCCAAGGAGCTTTATACGCCAAAACGGTTCCCCTTCCTGGTCAGTCATTTCATAACTCGATGCATCTCTATTAATTTATTTTGGCCTGCATTCGAAACAAAGCAGCTAACATCCCTCAGCTGCTCCAGGTAGTTGGTCGTGGTCTATTCATTCCGTGTGAATTCGCTCAAAGAAACCGTCTGGCTTTCAGATGGCCACTATCCTTAGCTTCTCGAAGTTATAGTCTACCGATCTTACCCGATAATAGATCGCTTATTTAATCCAGGAATTCTCAAAGTGTGATCAGTACAGTTTTATCTCTTCTAGAATATTTACCTGATACCACAGTTAATAAAAAATATCGAAACAGTTGTGAAATATTTTTATAATAATTTTAGCAAAAAATGTCCAATTCTAGTGGACCTGCCGTGGAAAAATTAATGTCCAATACTGGTGGACATTGGACCGCAAAGGGTTAAATTATGACTAATTTTTCTTTTATATTTAATTCTAAATGTATTTTATATCTTTTTTACAGGTATGTGTGGTGTTTTTACCATGCGGTCATTTGGTTAGCTGTTCGATGTGTGCAACGAATTTACTTCAGTGCCCGATATGCAGGGCTAACGTTAAAGGGATTGTCAGAACATATCTCTCATAACAATAGCAAATAATATTTGTCCTATTTATGAATCATTTTCCAATCTCAACCACGTCTAGATCCCAGACCGTAGTGGCAACGAAGAAACTCGTTCGGACGAAAGCAATGCCACAACTGTTTATAGTTATTGAAGCTAAGATGTATGGCGCTGATTGGCTGGCCTTAAGAAGAATGTTGTTCTTCAATAAAGCTAGGGAATCGACACATGTCAATACATACCGGGTTAATAAATGTTGCTCTTGAAATGTTCGGAAGGGCGAAGGTAACTCAAAAATAAAAGCCATATGAAATCATCCTCATAATCCATTAACCCATGATATTTATCTTAGTAACAAGATACTAGCTAATTTATTTAGATATACATTTGTACACATATTCTATAAAAAATTTTCTCCCTGTAGGCTGTGATATTAGGTTATCATACAAAATTTGAATATATTATATTATTTGTACAGTCTGTTGCAGTCACCGATGAGACTTTAATTTTTTTTACTGTGCAATATTGATTATGTTGTTCCCAAATATTTTAGTAAAAATATTGAGATTCAGATTTATAAACGATGCGACCAATACAATCTACATTATTTTTTTATTAAACTTTGTATTACACTGATATCATTAAAACTGTACGAGTACGCATACGACTGACTCGTTGCGTTAATTTTATAAGTTGTAATTTACTTTTGTTAGTAAATATATATTTTATGGTGACTGAACATTTTTCATTATGTGATTATATATTTAAATATTTGGTATCTATTGTATTTTAATACATACTGCTTTAGTAGTAATTTTAATAAAAATTTCAGGCATTTTTGTTGAAAAAAAATCACGTCTAATGAAATTTTCACTTCTCAATAGATTGTGATTTGTAAAATAATTATTATTTATTTTTTGCCCATTTTTATTGTATCAAAAATTATACGTAGTTTAACTTTAACTTTGTGAATCAGTTCTTTTTGTTTTTATTTTGACTTTGTTTGTGTTATCTTGATAATATTAACCCTTAAAGATTTTATCTAACACATAATAAAACTTACAAATTTTTAACCCTTTAACCGCTAGAAATATTTACATATTTATATCTCGTATGCGAATAAATATGTAAATTTGCAAAAATGTAGCTAATACTCTAATATATTAGGGGGACCGAAAAGTAATCAAAAATATTTTTTGCTGGCAAAAAACATGCCGTGCTATATCCGACAGAGCGAGATCTGGTGAATAGGGTGGATGAGTTAAAAGGTTCAATCCAAGCATTCTTATTTTTATTTTTTTCCTGTGTTATTATTATAGCTAAAGGCCTCGCGTTATCGTGTTGAAGGATCCTTTTTTGTGATTGTCCAAGTTCAAGTAATCCATAGTGTATAATTCCAGAAAATCCCACCACACCTAAACAAGGACTTCTTTATTGTTAATGATGGTCGAGGGGTCGGAACGGGTACTTTTCCGGAAGAAATCCATTCCTTTTTATAAAAAATTATGTTATAGCACCCACATCTCATCTCCAGTTACAATTCGCCGTAAAAACGGATCAGCTTCATACCGAGACAAAAGAGACTTCAATTTTAACCAAAAAAATGAATTTACAACCATAGCTTTAACGTAATAAAAAAACTTACATGTTTGCAGGACCATATCTCGACACAAACTAACTGAATGAGCTCATCGAAGTGATTTTGATTACTTTTCGGTCCCCCTAATACTAACGAAACTTAATGATTCTATATTTCCACGAATCTAATAAACATATTTCTATCCAAATAACTTTAACACAAAGCTTCCGGCATGTGGCACTGGCTTCGGTTGTGAATTGACAGTTGTCACACTGAGGTGACCATATCGGTTAAAGGGTTAAAAATGCATTTTTTTGAAACTGATTACTTTTTAAATTATGAACTTTTTTGTATTCCCAAAATTAACGCTTAAACGGCCTCTCGTATTCTGCAGAAATACACATTTCGTCAAAAAGACTCAATTAAAATCTATAATTTAAGGTGTAACTATTTTTTTACGTGAAAAAAATAGATATACTCAGTTAGGATGGGAAAATATTTATATTTTGATATATGTAATAAAATGTATAAATATGATTTGAAGTGTGCCAGGCCGATATTTTTGCCCTCCGGAAGTAAAAGTGTTAATAACAAGAGCTTGTAGGCTAAAAACTTTGAATTTGTACTATTCTCAAATATTTTTGTAACCACTCTAACTCCAGAACATCTCATTTTTAGTTATTTTAATCTTCGAATTCTGTTGTATCTTTACAAACTTTAAATTTTCTGGTGTTGTATGTTCCAATAAATAATCATAATTGGTTATTTACTTTTAAATCACCTGCTGTGGTCTTTATCGTAAGTAGATTAAAAAAAAAGTCAAAAGAATCTATGTTTTGGCATTGTTTTTAATGTGCTTGTTAAACGTTGTCACTATTGTGGAAATATTTGTCGTAGATAATTTTTAGATAGTTGCAGAATTATTTTATTATAATGTGAATACATATACAGTAAACCCCCCTACGATGTCAAGATTGGTTCTACGTTATAGGGGGTAAAGATTTATCAACTTTATTTTTTGAGAATTATTTTTTACATTTTTATTTGTTACCCAGCGCAAATGTCTCGACTCGCGTGATGAACGATATCCTTTCGTAGTTTGGTTGACGTAATCTTCCCGCAACTCGCGGCAGGGAAGATCAACGCGACATTTTATTAGTTAATTTATAAAATTATTAGCGTTTTATAAAATTTTCGTTTTAGGGGGGATCGACGTTAAAGGAAAAAACCGCCGAAAACGTTATAGGGGATTACGTTATATGAGTGTACGTTATAGGGGGGTTTACTGTATGATCAGCAGGCAAGGGGTAATTATTGCACTATTCTCTCGAGAGAATCGTGGACATTGTCACGCTCCTCATATGAGGGAAGTTAAATAACTAGTATGTATATATGTAATAGGTTAAGCGGAAAGTAATGGTATTTTTTCTCATCAATGTGTTCTGGATTTTTTCCATAAAAACTTTTTTTAAGAACGCCCAACAACAAATTGGTTTAAAAAAAATCTCATTTTAAGAATTATCATTTCTTTCCGCTTTACATAATATATATGGCATAGGCAAATAAATTTGTTATTATATTATATACATGTTTCCGATTTAAGCCAAGCTTATCTGTGGTATTAGAATTTTTATCTACTACTTCCCTTCGAATTGTTGGAATATTAAATATATGATGTTAGGCAATTTAATAATCGTCCAGTATTAGTATATTGGATCAACCAAATTGTTTGTTTTAAAAATAAACTTTGGGAAATGGTAAAAATGCTGTATCACCTTCCATTTTTTTTTTTTTAAATTAGAAGATTGTTTATTTTCTTTTTTTCAAATATGTATGTATTGTATTATTGTTTAAAAACACTTGTAATATATAATAACTCTAATATGGAATAATAAAGATTATATTTATGAACATTAAACATGTTTAAAAATGACAATGAATTATTTCAATTGTAGAGCGTTTTCTTTTGATGGCTTGGTAAAAATAAAATAATGTTTGTAAAATTCTGAATGAGAAATTCTACGTTTGTTGTTGGATGCTTAACTTTTAACTCGTATTACGTTCATAATCATGCTCTAATTTTATCGGTCAGTGTATTTTTATTAAAATTTTGCATTGACCGGAAGTCATTGTCGCTTTCTCACTAACGTAAATGATAATTATTTACATATCATTTTCCTGTTCGACGCCAATTGTGAAACTTGTTAGCAACGTGTTTAATTTCGGGATATCAATTTGTTTTTTTAATTTTTGGAAAGATTAATAAAGATTGTAGAATTAAATTATTCTATAAATAAAAAAAATGTTTCATTTTTGGCTATACTTATTATTTGTTACTGCTATTGTATACTGGGTTCTTCGGAAAGTAATTTCGTTTTTTCCCAACAGAAGACTTGATTGTATTTTAACAACTTGTGAGATCGCTGAAAGATTAAATTTATCGAATTCGACTGTTTCTGATCATTTGAAACGGCTAGGTTTAATATCGAAGCTCGACATAAGGATTCCTCATGTTCCACGTCTAGAAAATTTTGAAGCGCATCATGACTGGGGACGAGAAATGGGTTGTCTACAACAATGTTAAATGCAAGAGATCATGGAAGTAAAAAAGATAAACTGACTCAAAGCATAGAGCGGTGTTATTAAAAAAAAAAAGATGTTACTTTCTGTTTTTTTGGGATTTCAAAGGAATCGTTTTAAATACAATTGGACAACCTAACGATCAATTCTGAAGTGTACGGTCATCAGCTGGACAAATTGAATGATTCCTTAAACAGAAAAGGTCAGAATTGATCAATAGAAAAGGTGTAGTGTTCCACCAAGCTAATGCGAGACCTCATACAAGTCTTTTAACTCGCCAAAAGCTTTTATAGCTTGGATGGGATATACTGCCACATCCATCATATTCTCCACATCTAGCACCTTTTCATTTGTATTTGTTCCGGTCTCTAAGATTTTTTTAGACGGTAAAACCTTTACATCAAAAGCGGTGGTTAAAAATCATCTGCAACAGTTCTTTGCTAGCAAAGAACAAAAATTTTATGAGCGTGAAATCATGCTACTGTCAGAAAGATGGCAAATGGTATTGGACCAGAATGGACGATATTTAATTCAATAAAATATTTATTCACTATAAGAAAATCGGCCTTTATTTTCATGATAAAAAAGGAAATTAATTTTCCACCAACCCAATATTATTTTTCAACTTTAGGCATGGTATTGATAAATACGCTTGCGTTTATTCTATATTGGATTACAATAAGAGCTACATATATAGGTTAGGTTAATAAAATTATAAAATAAAACGCGTGATACATACATCAATGCGTTGATATATTTTTTATTTAAAAATTGTTATTAATTTAAATTGTATCTAAGAATATATTGTGGCTTGTATCTTTAGATATATTATTTTAATGTTGTGCAAAAAAATTGAGTGTGGCAGTGCTGCCAACCTGGCAACGATTAGGTTGGTCCGACTGTCACGTGCAGCTGTCGCCTCTGCTACCAATCGCAGCCATCTTGCATCGCCATGGCCGCCGTCGCTCGCTGAAGGCAGGTGAGCCTCGCGCGCCGTATTCCGACCCCCAAGTGGCTCCGGTTCCGCGTAACTTCCCAGGGAAATCTGCTTTGCAAATTGTTTGTTTACCTTGTGTGACGTCATCGATGATGACGCGACCCAGATGGGCGCGTACAAAGCGTACTGAAAATACATCCTCGGCGCGTTGTTGTTGACATATTTTGACATTTTAACCTCACAACGTCCAGTATCAAGGTAATCGATCACAATACTCTTATAATAATCGATCAATACTTAGTGCTAAACATATATAAACATTGTCAAATATTTATTCGCCAATAAAATAGTTAAATCGACTTGAATATTTTCCATTCGGAATCACGTGTTTTGTAAACAAAAGGAATTGTTATCAATTATTATATTTGTTTACAATGAGTGCGATCAATGAGATCAATAACTAGATATCGGCAGAATAAATGGTTCCGTATCAAAATGTGTTATTGTTAATTATTTGTTAAAATACAGTATCGTTGTTTATCTATTGTTTGTTTACATTTTCACAATTTGTTATTGAACATTTTTATTTTATATCTCCAATTAATATATATATATATATTATAATTGGAGATATAAAACATTTTATCTATAGATTAATTGTATTTACATGTAATTAATTTTGTTTTCGACCACAGATGGTAACGTGTACGTTACTTTAAAATGTTTTCTAACGGCAATTAATTTACATATTTATTGAATAATATTCACCGATTGATTTATTTGATTTAAATATTATTTATTATATTAAAGGTATACATGGCATTGAGGTTAGCATGCCATGTGGTAGAAGAACCTGATTGACTACTCTGTGTCGGACGTTTTGATTGGTCAAAAGAAAAATCTACTGAAAACTCGACGAGCTATATGTAAGAGGATGGATTATGAAAATGTGTGGAGATGTATCTTGATGTACGTGAAGATGTTTGTCTATTGAGAATAGTGATTTATTTAATTTATTTTATCGTAATATTGTAATCGGTCGTATATATATTTGTTTAAATTGCTAATATAACGATTGTTTTATATATTTATATAATGATAAATGCGATTTTCGAAATGGAGTTGCGAAACGCTACTTTTTTTATTTACACGTTGAGAAATATTGTAGTAATTATTGCTAATTGCAACAATAAATATGCAAGTTTGCTCTATCGTTTCAATCGTTCGTCTGCGTTTGTCATCGACACTCGTACTTTTATATATTTAATTCTTTATTGAATTAATTAGAATATATTATTGTGTGTAAATCAGTAAATATACCGAGTTTTAATATTTATGTCATCTTCGGAATATGGAAGGTAATTTGTCGATTAATTTTTTATTAAGTCTGGCCATACATGACCATGCTCTGATGGCATTGGACATTGGCATATTCGTATCAGTTTATATATATTTTTTTCTTGTGCATATTCATGCGTTCATTGTGTGATATCAAAGGGTATCCGTTAGCGGTCAGTCCGTTGGTCCAAATTGTATGATTTTTTTTATAATAAAATATAAACTTAAGGTCAATATATTCTAATCTAAGTTTATATTTTATTTGAGTGACGTGTTTTTGTGGTAAAATAATTCTTCGGATTGTAACATATTTATTGATAATGTCGTAAATAATTAAATTGGAACGCATCCGGAATTATATCGTTTTATTTACTCGTTCTACATAGAAATATTCAATATAATTTACGACGTTTTGAATTAAAATGTCTTTCAGATGTCGTGTCGATTTTTTAAATATTTATCATCCTTGAATGGAATATTGAACCCATCGACGCAACTCCGCCCACATCCAATCAGTGCAGAGATTTATTTTTAGAATGTCATTATTCAACCTTTTGAACTTCTTTGTCAAGTCTGGCTCGACAATCTGCTCTAATTAAGACAAATATTTTATAGTCGTTCTTTTTTTATTAATATTAGATATAATTTTTCAATTCACGACAAGTATTTGATTATTTTTTTTTATATAACTACTGAGAGATTCAATCAAATTCGCTTAAACTATTTGCTACACTCGATTTTATCATCGACAGGCTTCATTTTATACTTTATCATAGATTTATCTGCTAGAATCTATGAGATTTTGATTGTATTTATCGGTTTCCATATTACTATCCTTATTACTGCTAAAAATATACTTTTAAAATCGAACTTTCTCTATTGAATATATATAAATAATGCATCAGATGTTGCTAATTCTCTTGTGGATGACCTCAGCCTCCTCGGAGTATGCTTACATTGATAATTATTAATGTACGAAATATTTTTTTCATCACTAATGCCTCATGTTTGATGAGCGTGACTGTGATGCGAGTCTTTACCACTGTATTTATTTTTTATAATTTTTTTAAGCATTGCAAAATACGGTAAAACCTCAATACAACGTATTTTTCTCAAAAAACTGTCATTATATCGACGATGGAAAGCAATCTTGCTGCATCTGGTAAATACCGTACAGTAAATAGAATTCCACGTTCAATTATCCGGATTTATTCACTAAATGTACGGACGTATTGTGCAAAAAAGATCAGCGGCTTTACGTCTTTTATTCGGTAGTATCGATATATCGTACCTAATGTCCCCCAATCTTTGGCCTCGGACTTGTGTATACGAGGAATAATTTCTGGTATTGTTGGTAACGTAAATCACAGTCTTTTGGTCGGCAATGTGATCTCCGTTCAATGAAACGTGAGCATTGTGTGCGGTAAACTAATATCACTGTCTTAAATTTCAACTGGACCGCAATCCTCTACATCTAGTCAATGACAGATAAATGTGCTTGACGATCCTTTTCTGATTTCACGAGATTTTCGAAAATATGTATTAAAGAGTGCCTAAATAATATGTCGGTACTTAGCCTTGCATCTTATCCTGCAGCAGGATTACGTAGCCAATTAATGTTGTTTTCGGTGTACTATGGAAAGGACGGAGGCAACTTGAATACCGACGAACACGTCCATTATCATCATCAGACTTTCAAATGGAATCAGGAGTTTCATTGGCATGAGGGCTCCCTTTTTATGTCTACTGTGGTGGCCCGATCCGTCTACGTATGCAGTTTTTTATAAAGCGAATTACTCATCTCTGGCATTGGACGTGTATCTTCTACCATTGTCGGTATACGATTTTATCCTACTCACTGTATCCTGGCATGTGGGAGGGGTTTGTCTCGGTATTCCGGGGATTGCGGCTTGACGAGTCACAGCTAGCATTGATCTTATTGCGTAATAGCAATTCTTTCGGATCTTTCCTTAGTAATGTGAAAAGTATCGAAATTAAGTCGATTTTCTTCCCAGTGTGTATTCATTCTACTGGTGACAGATATTTTGAGTATAAGTGATTGGTCGTAGTTCGTCTTCTCGTCGGGTTCGGCATGTCGAGTCACAGATATACCTAAAAATTGTTAGGATTTTTTTCCGTTACCTCCGAAGTTTTTTAAAGTGGCAATGAATTCCATTTTTGTTTCAATATAATTTATTGTTTTTGCAAACTATACGATTGATTTAAATATGTTTTGATGGCATTTGTCATGTATTAGATTACTTTTATCATTAAAATATGCTCATTTAGTGTTGCTATTTGACTATAAACGTGTCTGTTTACGTCGAGTTTTGCAAAAAAACACTCATCACATTTTTAGAGTTCTCTTATTCATTATAATATTTATTTTAAATAAGCTTTCTAAATCCTGTTGACAATGTTGAAATATCAAGTTTTTCTATTACATTTTTGACCTGTCGAGAGGTTAACTTTACGAGAAATGTTAACTTTACCGTTTTAGCCCGATGGCATATTGCAGAATCGTCCTGGAAGATGCATTCGTTTATATAAGGTTCTCGTTAATGATTTAAGTATATTATTATTAATTTTTTATTTTTATCCCGTCGTTCATAAAAGCGTCGACGTCCATGTTTTTATGACAGTACTGTTCATACAATTTACGCGCGTGACTAAAAGGTTTCGTTTCATAGAAAAACCTTAGTAAGTATATTACAAATCGATAAGCTCGCCCTCGGTAGTTTTGTAATGCGAAACGTCGGCCGCTCGATGGCGCCGTCGCGCGTTGTTTTTTTTTTCCGCCGACCCGTCGGAACGCACCAAATGGCGCAGCCGGTTTTGTGCGCATGCGCAAGTTGCGCTGTTACGGCCGCCTCGTTATTGCGTCGCCGACAGCTGCGCCCCGCCCGCCAGCTGCGCCACGTGCACCTGCCGCCATGGAGGACGCCGAGCTGTTCTACGACAGCCTCTCCGACATCCCCAGCGACTTCGACGGCTCCGACACCTCGGACGCAGACAGCGACGCGGAAGACGGCGCCCACGAACCTAACCTAAAATCGTCGCCCCGCATCGCGTTCATCTCGTCGGCCGGCCAAGACTCCGAGGACGTAGAAGAGGGCTGGTCCGAATTTGACACGCCGAGGTCGGCTGACGCGTTTTCCGGCGACTTCGGGCCTCAAGCGTTTCCCGCCAATCGCGAAAGCGTCGATGACGTAACATCGCTGTTCATGGGCGACGACCTATTCCAAATGTTGATCGAAGAGACCAACAGATATCACGACCAGTGCAACGTGAGAAAGTCGGCAAAGTCGGCCAAGTGGCAGGACGTGACATGCGACGATTTGAGAAAGTTTTTTGCCCTGCTCATCATAATGACTCAAGTCAGAAAGAACAAGCTGTCGGATTACTGGTCGAAGAACACGCTCGTCGAAACCCCCATCTTCTCGCAAACAATGAGCAGAGACAGGTTTTTTAACATTCTCATGTTTTTACACTTCCAAGACAACAGCAAACAGTGCGAGAGCAAGGAGCGGCTGTTCAAAGTTCAGAGGGTGATAGATTATTTCTTGGAAAAGTTTCAAACCGTCTACAAACCCAAACGAGACATCATCATCGACGACGGGATCATCTCGTGGCGGGGCAGCGGCTCTTTCAAAATCAAAACCACCGGACACCAACGCAAGTCCGGCATCCTGGCGAGGATGATGTGCGAAGCCGGCACCGGATACGTGTTCAATCTTTGTTTGGACACCGACGGCGATCAGAACGCCGAGACCATCGTCAGGATGCTGTTGAATTCGCGCTCCGGTCTGGGACATCACATTTACGCGAACAAGTTCTACACCAGCGTTCCGTTGGCCGAATCCCTACTCAATACCAACACTAGAATATGCGGATACGTCAATAAGAACAAGGGCTTCCCGGAAGACTTGCATTCGCTAAATTTGGAACATTTGGAGTGCAGACACGTGCGGAAGGGCGAGGTCCTGGCTCAACTGTGGAGGGACAGCGCCGGGAAAGACGTCCGGATCATATCGACGATTCACAATTCGGATGCGATAAAAATCAACAAGCGCAACTGCAGAACTGGAGAATCCATAAAAAAACCAAAGACCATCATCGATCTTCAGAGATATTTCAATCAGAATACGCTCGGACAACGCATCACGCTCTATCCGCTGCTGAGGAAGTCGAAAAAGTGGACGAAGAAGGTCGTGCTTTTCATGATCAACTGCGCGTTGTCCAACTCTCTCGTCGTCTACAACGCTCTTAACTCAAAAGCGATCAAGTATGACGATTTCGTGCTGAAAGTCGCGCACTGTTGGCTCGAGGGCAGAGAGATCGTCGTCAAGATCGAGAAAATGGACGAGGAGGATGCGGAGATCGAAGAAATGGACGGGAAGCGCCAAATCTCGGCTTCGGCGCGGATGAAAGCGCGCAGGTTCTCCGGAAGATCCAGGACCTTCGATCCGCCGGGAAGACTCGTGGGCGACATGAGGGTGCACAAAGTCGACAAGTTCGTCGGCGTCAAGGGGGCCAAAGTCGCCAGGAAACGATGCCGCGTGTGTATGTCGCGAGGGAAGAGGCGAGACACTCTCTTCATGTGCATATCCTGCAAGATAGCCCTCCATCCCGGAACGTGCTTCGAAGACTATCACACCAAAAAAGTTTATTGACATTTACGTTCCTTTTTTATTATTTTTATTATATTAATAAATATATTTTTTTCCAACATTCGTGCATATTTTATTTACTCCAAGTGATAATATACAGATTATGGGATGCTTATCGCTACATTTTTATTTATGAATCATAAGATTGAAAGTCTAAAAAGTATTTTGAGGATTTTACGCTGTTAAATCATGGTCCTAAGTGCACCTCTGACCAATTGTCAAATTGTGTTTCTAACGAATCTTTATGATTCATCGAACAAAGGTTTGCATTGTTTCATAAAAGTAAGCATTAAATAAATTTCATAGTATCGCATAACTGTGGGTATAATCAGCTGGATACGATTAGTCCTGAGAACTGATATAGCTAATGCGCCCACTTCGTCTGCGCTTGCATCTCTCACATTGATTACGGGGGACGTGGATTCCACGACAAAGGCGTTTTTTCGTATGTCCGGGGCGCGCATATCTATCGCTACGCGTTTGATCGGCTGTAACTTTTACAACGTTTTGTTTTTCAAATATTAAATAGTTATAGCAATACAAAAAATCAGATATTGAGTAGACTTTGGCCAAGTGCATATAAAACCATTTATTCGAAATATTTTATGAATCTTTTACAAGGAGTGTGTTTAGAAATTGCCGACTATTGTCGGCAATTGTTTAATGTTTAATATTTCCTGCAAAATGAGCATTAAATAATTTATTTATTTATTACATTGTTGTAATCCTTTGTTTTTTTTTAAATATTTTCTTATCGGCGAGATGCTTAGTTTTATTTTTGTTTAATAAATTCTTGCCGATGTCATATCGTAATTGTTCTCCCTTATTTATGACGCTCCTCAACATTCGGAGCTATAAAAACAGCTGTCGTGGATAATAAAAATTATGGCCCATTCCAATGACCCGATGGTTAATGGCCTTGAAATATAAATATTTAAATTACCATGCTTTATAAAAATTTAGATTCGGTTCGTTTCTAAAAAGTTTGGTAAACCCTGTTACAGTTTTTTTACATCAAATACACCTGTTTGCATATCAAATGCACCCTTTTGCAAATCAAATACAACTTTTTACAAATCAAATGCACCCTTTTAAAAATTACGTTAAAGAATTAAGTATTTTTCAATATGTATACTTTTTTATCAGTTCCTTCAAAAATGTAAAAAAACGGGTCCGACTGTATTTATGTAGTACCCCGAATTTACGTTTTCCCACTAATTACGCATATTTTTGTCAGTTAGTCAGTAAATTCGGCCCTTTTAAAAATTAATTTTTAAAAGGGTGCATTTGATTTGCAAAAGGATGCATTTGATTTTCAAACGGGTGTAATTGACGTAAAAACAACTGTATAAGATATAAATTATTTTATTTACATTAACCATTCAGTAAATGTTAAAGTTGAAGTGATTAAATTTTCGTCTCACTATCTTGATTATTAATTTTTTTTGTGAAAAACGACGTTTCATCAAAATTCTGTGAATCGGCCCCGTCCCATCACATTTTTTAACGCGATTCGTAACGTGTTAAAAAAAACATCCTTGACTGATATCATTTAACACTTCGAGAACCGATGACGCCACTAGGTGCCATTTCTTGAACGTAAATAAATCGTTAAATGTCAGGTAGAATTCTGAAATTGGCAAAACTGCGCGGGTGTATTTTTTTTATGCGGTTAATTTTAGACGATGGAGTCATAATTGGGTCGAAAATCGAAAGTGAACACACTCATACTTCGATGAGGGTTTTATTATATAGGTTTCACGAAAAGGCGTGTTAGTGATATTCGCATAAGCCATTAAATTTTGCTATTCGTTTTTAGTCTTAGTCGTGTATTTAACCCTTTGAACGCGACGCGCATCATATGGGGCGCTCGATTTTACCTTGTGTTTAGTTCATAAACACTGCTAATTTATTTATAACTTCCTCTTATATACCCCCTGGCCATTGTTATAAAGAATTCCCTGAACTCATAGTTTTCGTCGGTCACCTATCCGACTACTAACTTAGCTCAGTCGCGGTTAACTTACATTATCGAAATAATATGCATGTTACCTACAAGCCATAACACTGGTTATGATGTCTCGGCCTCTACATTCACCGACCGTGTCTTTTTGCAATTTCTTCTTATTACCTAAGATGAATAATAGAAAGGACAACGTTTAGGCAACATTGAGGAGATAAAGACAGAAGGGACTAACTTGCATTATCGAATATGCATGTTACCTACAAGCCATAACAACACTGGTTAATATTAAATTAACGAAATAATATTTAACTATTTTTGTTGTTTGGATTTTCCGTTGATTGTTTGATTAATTAAGTAAATTCATGGTCGGATTATACACAGACTTTTATTTTAATTTTTCCAAGGCTGATTGTTTGGTTAATTTTATGGACACGTAATTCGGGTTATTGCAATATGATAATTTGATAAAAACAAAAAATATGAATACAATACAGTAGGAAGGACCGAGGAGGACAAAGAAACCGAACGACTGACTCACAAATATATCGACATACAAAATATAACAGCTAAAGAACTGCCATTATTTTTCTATGAATGTATTAAATTATGTGTCGGGTTATTCCGCACGTTCCAATCTTTCTCTGCACTTAGAATCGATCATATTTAGTAAATTTTACTTGCGTGCTATTGAAATCGGCGTGTAAATATTATTCCGTCTTTGGGCCATGACTCCTGGCCTTCAGAGCTGTCTACCAAAGTCTCTTGAACCAAAAGTCAAGGCTTTCAGAGTGGAAAGGGTTAACACTTCATTTATATACGACTAGTCTGCTTTTTGCTGCCAACAGTTAACGACCAAACATCGACTAGTCGGCTTTTCTACCCTACGTGCGTCAAATTTGAACTATTTGTTTAAAAAACTATTCACGGTGCTGTATTTTTCATAAAAACGAAATGTTTCTAGAACGAATTACAATATTTTTTGTTCTCACATTTATTAACTCATAAATTCTCCAACCATTGGGAACATTTTTATGACCTAGTGTTTCAGTTATATTATGTTGATTTGGTATACTAAACATTTACAATCTCAAATATAACACCGAAAAAAAATAAGAATATCGTGATTGTTAAAAAGTTTATATTTACACTGTGTGAGTGTGTGAGTGATACTGGAGGTCGTGAGTATTCATTGAAAAATTCATAATAATCTAACAATTGGTACAAAAATTCTGTGGTAGATAAAGTGTTAATATGAAAGAACATATTATAATTTACTGTTTGGAAAATAACGTCACATCCGTATCGCATTAATCAGTAGAAAAATTCAAAATTAGATCGATATTTTGGAATCAAAGAATTAAATTAATATATCAAGATATTGTCGAAAAATTTAATAATTCTTGACTTTTTGAGTTTCTTGGGGTATATTTTCATACAAAATAGACCCCATCTTGACTATTTCGAGCCGTTGTGACGGATCAGTTAAAGAGTTAACGAATTTGCGGACAGGATACGGTCGTCGTGTGTTAAAAAATGCTTTTTCTGTTGCGTTTTAGCGTTCTGACTCCTGTTTACAGATGCATGAACGATCTCCCTCTTGCCTAAAACAGTCCCTGGATTTGATGACGTCAAACTAATGATTATCTCTCTATGAAATGATATTTTAATGGCATTTGTCAAGTATTATATTACATTTGTCATTAAAATATGGCCATTCAGTGTTGCTGTTTGACTATAAACGTGTCTGTTTACGAAGAGTTAGACCCATTTTTTTTGGAATTTCTTTCTAAATCTAATCACTGCAGATTGGCCAAACCCCACCGATGCTGCGATTTTGCGAGAATTTTTATTTTCTTTATTATTTATTTATTTGACTGCGAGGGATGAATGGGATAACAGAAAGATTCTAAAGAGACATTCATATATATAAAGATTCTAAAGACTAAAGATGCAAGGGGAATAAGCCTCACACACTAATTTTTGTCACAAGTGTCAAACAACGACACAGGTTAATTTTTAATACTATTTAAGTTGGATTGAAATTTATATTATTTGTTTTATAATTATTTATTTAACCAAGGATAGAGATGGCTTTAAATTATTAATTCCAATGCGCCAAACTATCTATAGTAAACCCCCTATAACGTCAAGATAGGTTCCACGTTATAGGGGGGAGGCGTTATAGAGGGTTATTTGGTTTTATTTGAAGGAAATTAGTAAATCGAACATCATATAAAATAATATGCATGTTACCTACAAGCCATAACATTGTTTTAGTGGACTTCTGATAAAGTAAATAATTAAAAGAGTACTTTAAATGTAACAAAAAAAAATCATATCCCTTCCACTGATTAGGAAATTCATATTTTTTTGTTATTTAATATATAGTTTAATTCATTTCGTAAATAACAACCAAGCAAAATTCACCTGTACCTCGATTTGCGCGGTATATAGACTTCGCAAAATGTCGAATACAGTCAGCCCTCCTAAAGCGTTTCCTCTAAATCACTGCTTTTTACAAAACTCCTTGTCAATCAAAGAACATTGACCTTTATTTCGCTCGGCAATGTATTATAGATGATTTATGAATATCTAAATTGACCTTAAAAATATTAGAATTTTGTAGAAAACAGCGATTTATAATATTATATTAACGTTATAGGAGGGTTGAGTGTATATAATATAATCTCAATCTCTCTAGAATTACCTATATATATTATACTGATATACAATAACAGTCTATCCTGGATTTGTTCCCATTAAATAATCTATTTTTATTCGCGTTGAGCTGTTAACCTTTTCCACTCCGTGGGCCAGACGTAATGGCCCAAAACATTTTTTAGCAAATAAGGTTTTTTATATTAAATTTAAATATCAATATCGGATATTAGATCAAACCAAATCAATTAAATTTGTAAAAAAATATAATGAGAGTAAGTAATTCAAAGATTCGTCTAAAATCGGACAGAGTGCAAAGGGTTAAACGTTGTGGTGAATATTATATCTATTTATGTTTGAAAGACGTGACCAAGAGCACAAGTCCCTTTTTGTAACACCACGCACAATAATTGTCGTCCCAAGAAGCTCTTGTTGTTTGACAATTCGATTTTTTGCTTGACGAGAGTCGTCACCCCTCACTTTTACCCTCTGTCGACGAGCGGCACTCATCCGAATACTATTATATATTATCTCCGCTCAGTAAGTACCATATTATTGATTGATTCGTCCGCGTAAATTGAATTCTGCGCAATTCGAGGCACACGCTTTTCCAGGAATTTAGGCAATACTAAGGCGTAGTATAAAAAAATCATGACGTAATTGTACGACTCCCGCGTACGACGCAATGAGTCACACGCTCGTATTAAACGAAGGTCGATCACTAAATTTGAGAACCGGATGGGAGGGGGGGGGACTGTTATTGGCCGACGTAAATAAAGAGTATAAACAATGGTCTGGAATGGAATATTTTAGACGCCGGAGCCTCTCAGTGGCTTCCTTTTTCATTCACCGTGACGCTCACTTCCTGTCGGTGAATAAATATACAGGCGTTGTTTCAAAGTTCGTCTGTTGTACGTCAGCTGCCGCCCGTACCGGGAACAGCCGGTCGTCACGTGTCCGCAACGTGCACAAAGAGGACGCATTGCGCGGAGTGCAGTCCGCGAGCGTGAATCTACACAATCAATTGCAGTCAGCCAAGGTGAACTCGGTCCTCCATTTTCGAACCGACATGGTCAACAAAGTGCGTTTGTCGTTATCGCCGAGGCGCGACACGTCATCTAATGCACGACGATGTTTGCGCCGACACCATTTCCTATTTTACACGGGATGCATTATATCGCGTGTAACACTCCGTGCCCTCGGCCCGTACTCGCGTCGGAATTTCTTAATGTCGATGATTGTTTTGTTTGTGGGAGGCGGTAGGTACGTGGAAGAAATGCAATCGGTATGTGAACGCTGGCCTGGGAAAGGTGTGCTCTGGCGCACGTGCGTCTGTGTGCGCACATCTGCAGGCGAGCAGCTGCGTCTGTGGATGTGCGAGAGGTCGCCCGAGTGGGAGAGAGGAATTTCAGTGGCGCATTCGCTACCATAGTCCAGCGTCTATTGATGCATTTTTTGTATCTATTTCTCGTCTATTCTATAACAAACCATCTGTTGGTTCATGTGAGTTTTTCAATCTTCTTGATTGTTGCTCTCCAGGATCCTCTACATTCCGCATCTTCACTTTTCGCAGACGATTAAATAATATTTCGATCTATTCAGTTGAAGATGCGCTTTCGTTGCAGCTGGACAATGATTCTTTACGCGATTGTTCAATATTAAATCGTCTTCCATTAAGTATTTGAAAATGTCAAACAATGACATTTTCTAGATCAAAGGAGCCCATCATCTTTAATTACAGACTTGGGAATGTGACTCTTCCTAAGCAATCGTCTGTTAAAGATCTGGGTATTTTGTTTGATTCTAAATTAACATTTAGTTTACATGTATCAGACGTGTGTATGTGATCATCAAGAATGTTGGACTTCGCCTTGAGAAATTCTCCATTATATGGGCGCCTTATGACGCCTCGAATTTCCTCAGATTATAGAAGATACAGAAGAAATTTCTTAGGTATCTCTACATGAGAGAGTTTGGATTCTAACCAAGTTTATACTCTCAAAAAAAGGTCGATTTTACTTGGCAAAGCACTTCTTCAAGCTTTTGATTGGCGTAGTCCATGAATCTCTTGTACTGTGCGAGTTGCACTTATAAGCGCCATCTCACTGCCATCGAGCTCGTTCGCGTGTGCTTTTTCTTCCGCCAAATGTGAGGACAGGTGCTCTCATAAACTCTCCGGTAACCAGAGCTATTACTCTACTCAACCACTTGATATATTTGATGTTAAATATCGCCGTTTCGTTGATATTTTATATGAGATTTTCTGTAGCGGTCTTCACTTAGTCCCTGCCCTTTTTTATCTTGCGTCCTTGTACGATATCAAGCGCACGAGCTCCTCCATGCTATCGTTTCTTCTTGCGAGATGTCCGAAGAATCTTTTCGAGACATGCAGTTAAGAGTCTATCATCGTTATCGTTATTCATTTCTTCAAGAACAGACACGTTTGTACGTAATACGTATTCCCAGCAGGCATAGATATATTCCCAGAGATATAGAGATTCTTCAATCCTCCACAAATCCGAGAGATTAACGGATCTAGATAGCTGATTGCTTCTATTGATCAGCTTGGTTTTGCTCATTTTGATCTCGAGTCTTACATTCTTATTTCACGAACAATGTCGTCCACAAATCAGGTCTTGCAATTTGCTTAGTTCTTGAAACACCATTTTCTCAGCGTAAGATCCCGATCTAGAACGAGCTTTAAAATTCCAACTAGACCAAAAAACACCGATGTTGATAACATATTTCATAAGAATACGAAATTCAACTACACGAGACAGTAATAACAATTCAAACGCTTCATTAGATTCTAATATATTGGCCTTGGGACCAGTATGAATCATTTTTACACGGTTTTTGATAGAACGTATCGTGTAAAAAGAAGAATTGATTGTATATCAGTGCTGCAAACTGTTAAAAAGCCGTTTAATATGTTAATAATTCTTTAATTAAAATAAGTATAACCGTAGTTTAGACATTTTCACATGATTGATCGTACTTGCTATAGAAAACCGCCTTGTAGAAGTCTATGCACCCATACAAAATTTTGAGATACTGCTTTTTAGTTTTATTTTGTTTATATATATATTCATTTTGCATGGTCTCCTATCGGTTATATTATACTGGAATTCTATCACCTCAATGTTGGCAAAATGTCGTCTTTTTGCCTTCTTTTCATGTTCAAGGAATAACAGAAGGCGCAAACAGTATTGATATAGAGGCTGAGGCTTCGTAACCGTCTTGTTTTTGGTTGTAAACCTTTCTGAAAAATCACAAATTAATCCCAGTTATTATATATAACAGGGATGAGCAACCCGCGATCAACGGCGATGCCCTGTTTACTAGGGAAAATAGAAATCGCAGACTGGGGCACGCTGTTGTCTAAGAGTTCTCAACACACATCGTACCGGATGCGAGTGAGAAAAAACATAGTATATGTTTTTTTTTCTCGTTATTGCGGAGAATAAAGGCCAATGATTATTTATAATAATTATTCTTTAGACTTTTTTAAACAAATATTAAAAAGTAGGATTTATATTTATTATATTATAAGAGTTGGGGTCCCAAATAGACCCCATCGACACGTATAGGTTAATAGGTGTTTTATTTCTGTATTTTTTTTTGTTATATAAGGTTTATTTTGTTATTAAAGAGATAATTTGTAGCTGCTCCGTTGCAAAAAAAGGTTGTTCATCCCTGATATACAACGTTATTTTCGGTCCGAGTCCACCAACATATTCGACGATAACGATATCAGAGCGATAAGTGGTGGTTATGGCGCCCCCCGCAAAATCTAATCAGTCAGCAAGTCGCTCAAGTCGTGAACTCAACGCTCGGCTCCCATTTAAAATTTGAATTTATTTTTTGTATTCCTGAAATTTGCACGTCCGCTGCTGATTTCCGGAATACAAAAAATAAATTCAAATTTTACACTCAGATTTATTTTAATATAAACAAGGTAAATATTGTGTGCGTCTAGTTTTTGCGTCGTTTTGCTCTTTATTGATTTTGTTATTGTGTGTGCAATGATACAGATGGGCGTCGGTGACACTGCTCTGCTTCTGAGTATTCATATATTATTAACGTGTGCATTGTCACCGCGGACTTTATTCGTCGATGCATTCTATCACGTGCTCGTTGCATTTCCATTAACGATCCGGTGACGCAATGCAACTGTGGGAGGGTCGCTTTCCGCGAACGACCTTGCCACGCCGCAGTTTCATTCCGCAGATTCAGTCTGGCGCCTGAAAGATGATATCGCGGACGGTTTTTTCCCAAGATTATACGTACGTAACGTTTCGATAAGTTTGTTTGTTCCAAATTGCTCGTATCTTATCTCGGCATTATACAATAAGCATGTTTTCGTATAATGCCGAGCATAAGTCGCGTCTAGGATTAGTGCGATATGGGTTCTTTTGAATTCAGATAGTGTTTGATTGTCGATAAGTGTATCCGAGTCGTTGAAATCAAGTTGTGCAAGATGTCGACCTCGCCATCTCTACCAGAGAATGCAATTCCGAGCCAAAAATTTGATCCCGGTATTAAATAGTTGATATAATTAAAGCATCGATTATTATTTATTGTCATATCAATCGATATTTAAGTGTGTCGGTTAAACATGTTCGTCTTTAGATAAATTAATGTAGATTAAAGGTCGGCCAATTGTTTGAAACTGGATTTTTAAATTGCGTCAAGCTCGAATCACGTCCTTGGCTAATTTTAAGGGATTCGATACTCCCTTTTGATCTTAAATAAAAAATAAAAATAACGATATTCGCTGCTGCGATGTTTTTTCTCGCTCGCGTCCGGTACGATGTGTTGAGTGCAAGTGACACGTGCTGCAAGAGCTCAGTCTACCACATGACATCGCCAATAGCGTTGTCATTTACGCGTCATAGTGATTAGCTTAAATATCTAAAAATATCGAACAAATATTTTTATTCTTAGAATAATTAGATATTTATGAAGAATTCGTTCGAAGAATTGTTCTTCTGACGCTTCGCAGTATGATTCTGGAATCTTTTTAGAAAGGAGTTCTTTATCCACCTCAGACGTCGATTTTGTACACATAAAAAAAATCAATCCCGAAAATCCCGGGATTCATTATGGTATAGAAATATTCGTTGTTTATTATCTATTCGAATAGATGGTTGTAATGACGCTCGGACGAGCTACGCCCCTGGCGCACTCGGTTCCCATGCATCTTGCCACACAGCATTCCACTGGGATGGACCACCATTTTTTCCCATTCATGTTTATTTGGGCTTGTTTGTGTTGCGTCCCTGTCTATCGCCCTGTCGCTATAACGGTGTCTCTGTTTTTGTTGCAGCGAGCCTCAGCCGCCACCGCCGCTGCCGCATTCCTGACCAGCCACGGCTCCACTCCGGTCCTCTCGCTCGGCTGCCTCCATGCTGTCCGTGAACTTTATCCAGCAGGAGAGCTTCTCCTCCAAGAGCCAGCCGTTATGTCGCGACATAACACCCGGCGAGCTCTACCAGCCGAAGAGTACCCAGAATCAGCCCTCGCGCGATCAGGTCGACCATGGAGCATCTGACGTCGGCGACGCGTCCAGCAGAAGCGCCCCAGCCGTCACCCTAGACCTCTCCCGCGAATTGGACCGAATCAAAACGTACGAAAAATGGCCCGTCTCCTTCATGGACAAGCACCAGATGGCTGCCACCGGCTTCTACTACTACGGTGAGGAAGACAAGGTGCGCTGTTTTTTCTGCGAGCTCGAGATCGGACACTGGGAGGAGGGCGACAACCCCGCCGTGTATCATGAGCGTTGGAGGTCCAACTGCTCATTGCTTCGTGGAATATCTCTTAATATTCCTCGGTCAAGAACAGGCACATCCCCTCCCCCGTCCGGGGGAGGCGGACAAGACGTGTGCGGCTCCTACGACAAGGACCAAAACAACGAACCCGTCAGACCCGAATACACTCTAGAAAACACCAGACTAGAGAGCTTCAAAGACTGGCCCTGTCGAATGAAGCAGACTCCGACCGCCATGGCCGACGCCGGCTTCTTCTACACCGGCTCCGGCGACAAAACCATGTGCTATTATTGCGGCGGGGGGCTCAAAGACTGGGAAGACAACGACATACCGTGGGAGCAACACGCCCAATGGTTCCCCAAATGCCACTATTTGCGCACCGTCAAAGGCGAGGATTTCATCAAACGCATCAGATCGGGAGCGGCGAGCGCCGACTTCGACGGCTCGCAAGTCAAGGCCCCGCCGACTCCGCCCCAACCGAGCGAGAGCGTCCCCCGCCTCAGCCCCGAGTCGACCCCGACCAACGCAAACGATTCCACTCTATGCAAACTGTGCTATTCCGAGGAAAGAAATATATGCTTCGTACCTTGCGGCCACGTCGTCGCCTGTCCCAAATGCGCCCTCTCCATCAAGATGTGTCCCGTGTGCCGAGAGCGCTTCACCAGCACCATGCGGTTATATTATTCTTAAACGAATATCCATCGTCGGACACGCGAACCGATTACAAAAATCAATCGATACAAACAGACCTGATAAGAGAAAGTGTGATATATTTAGTATTAAACGTTAGCGGTGATATCTGAATATGTAAATTGTAGACGGTAATTAATTACGATTAACACGTTTGTTTGAAATTCATGTAATATAAAGAATAATGTTTTGTGTTTTGTTGTCGGTATGTTATAATTTGTTTATTATTATTTTTTTTTTTATATAAAAACTTTAATTTACGGAAGAGATATAGATAGATTTGCAGAAATATTCTTGGCAAAATAAAAACCAAAACTTTACAAATTTTTAATATTTAAGTATTTATTGTGTATATACGGATCTTTTTTGTTTTTTTTTACTTTGTACTTTTAAAATAGAGCACAGGTTTTTTACGTCAAATACACCCTTTTGCACTTCAAATACACCTTTTTGCAAATCAAATCGATCTCTTTTCAATCAAAATCTCAAAAGAAAATGGGTCAATTTGATTTGCAAAAAGGTGTATTTGAAGTGCAATCGAGTGTATTCGACGTAAAAAACCTGTACAATTTTGTCAAATAATTGCCTATACGCAGTGATACAAATGCGCTTCTTTTTCTTTTTTTTGTTTTGACAAAATCATGTGTTATTTGCGTGATAGATTAGCATTAAAAAAAATATGATGATTTTTTCATCGAAGATCTGAGAAATGCGATTCTTTTTGTCGAGAATAATTATGAAACTTATTATACCAAATAACAAAGGCACTACACTGTGTACTTCAATCTGTTAATATATCTTTTTTATGAAAATGAATGATATTTGTGATTAATATAATTGTACATTGATTACTTATGTGCACAACACTTCAATGCGGAGATTTCGAGAGGGACGCTCTTAACGTTGATAAACGATGTATATATATAAAACATTACTGGAGAAGGGATTTGATCATAGTTCATTGTTAACTTTCTTTTTATTTTTGTTTGCACGATGCATTTGATTACTTTTATTTTTCATGATATGAAAGCACTGCGAGTAAAATATTTTTTCAATAATATATCGTTTGTAATTGTAAACAAGTCTTTTATTGAAACGTATCCCCGAATTTACCTTTCACAATATTGCAATTGTTGCTAAGAAACACCACGAATGATTGATTAAAAACTACGACACGTGATGCATAGCATGATTTCATCATATTATATAAACTTAATGCATAATTTTACTAAATGATATTGAAGGTCAAATACTGTATAGTTATGCGATACGATGTGGAAAACTCTAACAACAATATTTACTGGACAGTAAATGCAAAATAAATATTATCACCTTAAAGCAGGGGTCGTCAAACAGACTGAATTGAAATTTTTATAAAACATGGTTAGTACATGGTCTTTTGAATGTTGGATGTTGAATATTATTATCTATATATGGGGATGATGATCGAGCGGAAGTGTGACTGTGGAGCACCGAAACAGACCATGCTCCACATTATGAACGACTATCCACTGAGAAGGCATTCTCGCCCTAAATAAAGCCGATGAACGGGCTGAAGTATGGCTGGAGAAACTCGACATCGACATCTGAACGTACATACATACCTCGATGGAGACAGCATAGGGATTGTCGAGTAGGGGTTTTCTGAACGGCCCTTCCTACTGTAAGGCTAATTGTTCAGCTTACCTTTGAGGGGCCATTATAACGACAACATGTTAATAGTGGACCGACACTCTTTATTTCTAGACCTCGCCAAAGTAGTCTAAGGAATAAGGTCAATGGAGGCGATTCTCGCTCCGACTTGGCCGGCAAAGACCCTGAAGGCCCTGAAAGCAGTGCCGTTTGGGGCCAGGGGTCAGTCTGATCGCACCAAACCACCTGTTTTTCACGGACTCCGGGCACACCCACAGGATGTGTCCCGAAGTTTGATCTGCACACCCACATAAGTTGCAGTGTGATCATCCCTAAGTCCAAGTTTTGCATATCCCGTGATGACCTGTGATACATGATGGTTTGGCTCATTCTAATGTATCTTTAAGCGGGCCTGGACATCTGGGAAGAACAGGTACCCGACACGGCCCGTCGGCTCCTGCGACGAACGCCTTTGCCATGTGTTCACAGCCGTACGGTAGATGGCTGCTCTATGCGTAGACCAGTCCACAGGTGGGGAGATGGCCACATCGCCAATGAAGGCCTCAAACCCTCATGTATTTAGCCATAGTGCAGAACGAACCTGAAGCTCTGAACGAGACAGCAGACAGAGAAGCTCGCTGCAGTATGAATTGCCGAGAGCCAACATTATTACCGCTCCAGCCCTTGGACCTGGTAAGAAACGTTTTTTAGTATCTCATCAGTAATTGGTGTAAAGGCGCGACTATCCCGGGCTAGGATGTTCCGGCCCCCTAGCCATCCTAAGGTAAATGCCGGGATAGTTCCTCGAGCCGTTTCCCACCACAATACCACTCCCAACAAACTCACTCCGTTCTTCAGTTCCCTGGCTCTAGTGGGAACGAGGAAAAAGGCCATAAAATATTTATCAATAATGGTTTTATTTGCTGCACTTTCCCAGAATTCCTTCAAAGCATATTTTTTTTATTTTTTATTACTACAGTTAAGGTTTTGGCTCTGACATTGCACACACAAAAGCCAAGCCATTCGAGAGCTGACTAAGAGCTAGAGGAATAACTCAAACCAGTCAAGCCTAGATAACCTGGAGATCGTCTGTCTACAGTCATGAAATCATGACTGAGACGGAGGTGTCCTCCAAGTGGCAAAGACCCGCCCCAGGGTTATAAGGCAACTGTTTAGTTAGTAGTTAGTTAGTCAAGAGGGTAGCAACGACCGGCCCACTTCGCCTTACATTTCATAAGCTTGATATGTTAAGTTGCAGGAAAGGAAGTGTCTTCCCCACAGCTATCATGACATCAACCATGGCAGGGGCATGACGGTAGCTAAATGAATCAAGAAGCTATCTATGGTTCACTCCGTCGCTTGCGTTGTTCCACACGATAGTCAACTTTGCATAGAACGATATATGCATCTGGGCTTATCATGTGGACGACTGAGAACTGACTGGGGGAGCTGTTTTGCTTTCCCGAAACAGGAACGCTTGAATGCGGACTACCGTTCCGGGAGGCACCAGACAGTTGACCAGTCTGCTGGCTTGATACTCATATCTGGAACCAGGTGGAGATGGATCCCATTCCAGATTTTTTACTGCGCTAAAAATCCCCTCGAGAACTTGAATAATATAAGAAAAAACAACATGTTAAAGATACAGCCTATCAAACTCGTAGTGTCGGTTAGCGTAGGCGAAAACGCTTTTGTCGTTGAATCCAAATTCCCGGTAAGCAATGTGTTAAGATGCATACATTTTTAATGCCACATATGAGAACATTATATATAAAATCATATTTAATATCTTCTCAGTAGCTATCTTTAACGTTATAGAGCGACAACTCTAATTTAAAATGCAATGTATTATTTATTAAAATGTAATCTTTCAAGGTCATATTTCTATCGCACAATATTACAGACATATGTACTCGAAGATTAGCTATCTGTTCAATATCGAAGACCTTTTATGTAAATCAACCTCGTAGCTTATGACTCATCATGATTCAGTAATTGATTCACAGGATCTGCTAATTTAATTTCGTTTAATATGATCAGTGTGACTGCTTATGAGTAGCAATAATACTATAAGGCAAACTTACGGAAAATTACATGCGACGCTGACAACGCCTACACACTGCAACGCTCTTATGAATATTTATTTTTGAATGATTGTTACTCAGCATTATCTCGATACAAATGAATCCTTTTTATTATTTATTTTAGCCGGAGTTAGTCAAGTCCGAATGATAATGATATCAGTGCTCGTGTTGGTTTTGGTGCGCCGCAAAACCAAACAGTCAGGAAGCCGCACAAGTCGTGGGCCTAGCCCAGTCTCCGTTTAACCCTTTGAGGGGTGAGTAAGTTTCACACGTCCTGGGAATAAGTTAATTTTACAACTTTTTTTAAATTTTTTTAAGACTATTATTTATTGATTATTTGTTGTATTTGTAAGGGTAAATTAAAAGGTAATCCGTTTCTCAATTATTTTTTTTTACCGGAAAACTTTATTTATTTTGCAATTCGATAATTTTTGATCGAAATTATAAGCGTGGCATTAAAAATAAAGCGACATCGGGTGTGGCCGTACATGTACGGCGATAATCTTCAAAGGGTTAAAATACAATAAATCATCAAATGACCGGTATAAAATATTGATTCCACGGATTGACAATGGTGGCCGTTCCACGGCCTCAATGCCAATGGTGAATATGTTGTAATATAGCTAAGCACTTGCTGTATCCATTGCAATAAATATTTCCATGAAATTGTGTTTTGTTTTTGTAAACGGCCCCGGGGTAACTTACTTTGTGGACAAACATTAAACCTTGTATCTAGTTCTATTACCCTTTATAATTTTTTTCTGTAACTTGTTCCTCATCAGCTTCACTCAAGTTTGTGTGTACTTGTTGTTTAGCAAATTCTTTTACTTCATTATATCTCTATTAAAATTCATATCATTAATAAAAGATTGTTCCATATGTGATTAATACATGACATTGTTACATTCGATCGTCCTTCTGAGATATATTTGATTGCACGATAGATGTTGTCTTTCGATTTTGATCTAATTGCTTGAGGAAAAGTTATTCTTAAATATTGTACTTTGAATTTAGCAATACTTTATTTTTATTCCATTCCTATTTACCAACCTGTCGCAATAATGGTGTCTCTGTTGCAGTGAACCTAAGCCGCTGCCACATTCCTGACCAGTCACGGCTCTACCGCAATCCTTTGCTTTCGGCTGTCTCGCTACTGTCCGCAGACTCATAGCAAATAGGAGGCCTTCTCCGACAAAACTATTAAATGGCACAACAGCAGGAAAAGACAGGCGGGCTCTGCGCCGATAAGTTTTACACAGGATCCGCCCTCGTACAATCAGATTAACCACGAAGAGCCTAATGTCGGAGATGCGTCCAACAGAAGCACCCCAGCAGTCACCTTAGACCTTTCCTGCGAACAAAACAGAATCAAAACGTATGAAAAATGGCCCCTCTCCTACATGGACAAGCACCAGATGGCTGCCAACGGCTTCTACTACTTCGGTGAAGGAGACAAAGTACGCTGTTACTTCTGCGACCTCGAGATCGAACACTGGGATGAAGGCGATAACCCCACCGTGTATCATGAACGCTGGAGATACAAGTGTTTAATGGTGCGTAGAATATCAGGTAATATTCCTCTGTCAATAAACAACACGTCCATAGAAATCGGACAGGACGTATGCGGCTTAATCGACATGAATATAATAAAAAAAAAGTTTCAAAGAAAGGGCCTCCCTAATAAACTCCAGCCGCTATGAGTGCTACTATTTAGAATTTGTCAAAAATATAAGCTGGGAAGCGGGCAGCAGCGCTCTTCAGTATAAAAAAATCACTGCGGTGCAGAAGGCAACGGGAAACCACTGCACTATATGTTCCCAGAAACCATGTCCTTGGTCACCTCCATAAGGGAATCATTGCATAGTGATCCGATCCTCAGAGAGGGAAAGTGGATTAATATCATATATAAAAATAAAATAAAATAATAATAATTATAAAATAATATGTAATCGCTTCACAAATAAAAAAAAAAAAAAATTTAGAATTTGACGGCTCGCAGGTCAAAACGCCGCCAACTCTGCCTCAACGGAGCGAGAGTGTCTCGTGCTTGAACCCGGAATCGAAACCAACCTATATTAAAGATTCAACATTATGCAAACTGTGCTATTCCGAGGGAAGAAATATATGCTTTATACTTTGCGGACACGTGGCTGTCTATACCGAATCATTTATCAGATTCGATTATATTATTCAACTCCATGAATACACATCGGCCTTCGGATATGAGAAACGATTACAAAAATCAATCAATTCAAACAGATCCGATAGAGTGAAATGTGATATATTTACTATTAAACGTTAGCGATTATATCTGAATATGTAAATTGTAGCTGATTCATTGTGATTAAATTAAATGCTTTGTATGTCTATTTTGTTTATTATTTTATATATACAATTTTTAATTTGCAGAGTTAATTCAGTAAACAAGTCTTTTCTAACATGCAGAAAATTGCAATGTCTAACATTGTTACCAAGCGTAGAACAGAAGTATCATATTGCCTGGACACAGCCGAGAGGGTAAAATCCGATACCAACAAGGTAAAAGATGTACGTCCAATGCCATCAATGGCCAAGAGAGGGAAATTCTTTACAAAAAATCGCATACTAAGACAGCTTGGGTCCCCGCGGTATGGAGACGAAAGGCGAGCCCTCACGTCACGTGCGAGACTCAGGTTCCTTTCGTCTCGACTGCCATTCGAGAGTTTGGTAAGACCATGCCCTCAGCGAGTGAGAGCTTTGTGGCTGCCAAATGATGATGATGATTTACAATTTTTAATTTGGAGAACGAGTCTTTTCCGAACATTCAGAAAATTGCAATGTCTATCATTGTTACCGAGCGCAGAACAGAAATATCAAAAATATACAAAGAGCCCTTAGCGATTGATTGAATAGTCATTTTATTATGATTATATGATTATTTCACAATGCCTTAGTAATTCCACGCATCAGCCCAAGGATGAAGTAAGCGTGATAATGACAATGGATGATTAGAGAACAATATGTCTGTGTTGATTAAATTACGACACATGATACATACATGATTTCACCATGAAATATTTACTAAAATGCAAATTGCATAATTTTATTAACCCTTTGCGGTCCGGAGTTTTTTAAATTTTATTTTATGAGGTCCACAATATATTTTGCAATATCCTATAAAATATATATCTAATATTTGAATTTTTATTTTATCACTTTCTACTAAATCCTTATTTAGTATAAGCTTATTTATCATCAGATAATTATTTACCTTTTGTATTCTTGTCTTAAATCCTGACTAGTACGACGTAGCATTTCTAGGTGACAGTTTTATTGTTCAATTTTAATCTCAGAATCATTTTATAATTTTTGCAAAACAAAATATGAAGTAAATAAATGTTCTGTAAAAAATGTCGAGTGAGACTCGACATAAGACCCGGTGGAATAAAAGTGATGTTGAGTTACACTCGACATAAGACTGCAAAGGGTTAAATGATATTTAAGGTCAAACGTGGTATAATTATGAGATAAGACGTGAAAAACCCATGTTTGGACGATATCTAATTTGCATTATTGTGTTTAGAAATTGCTATTATTATTAATTACGCAGATGATAATTCCGTCATTGATAAAATCACATTTGGAAATGTGATGAATTTTTTAGGTAAAATTATTATCTTACCGTATATCCATAATCATTTCTTACTGCGTTTCGTGTAATGACCGTTGCACTCTATACTGTTTTTATTCCATCAGCTCAATGATAAGAAATGCAATATTACAATTTATAATATATTTATTAATTAAAACACTTTTTTCAACTAAAAACATTTATTTTGTAACTTATGTTTAGGTATATGTCCTCTTTGGAATAAGTCCAATTTGATATACGTTGTTAGAATATAAACATTTTTATTTGGTATAAGATAATTGGTTTGGAATACGACTGACAGGGAAGAGCTGATGACTGAGGAGCAACAGGAACTTGTGAAGAAGGAGCAAAAGCCAAAGACAGATACGCTTGTAGAGTTTGAGACATCTATACAATGAGCTATATAAATAAAGGTAAATAAATAGTCAACCCGTGGATAAATAAATGACTAGCAATAAAATTGACTTAGTTGTCGACCTTGTTTATTTATTTAAGTGTCCTTCTAACCCTGAGGCGGGTCTTTTCCACCTGGAGGACACTACACGATCTCCAGCAGAGATCCGTCTCAACCCTGATGTCAGGACTATGACGGTCGTACTTTAGGTTATCTAGGCTCTTCGAATACGGATCAGGTCGAGCCAAGCTGTCAACGCGCGGATTGTAACAATAATAATCAGACGAGGCTAGGGCCAATTCATATTTAATTCAGGGTCTGATTGGGTGCTACGGGCACCTCTTGTAGTAGTAGTACCACTGTATTACTATATTAAAAATAATATTTCTATTTGTAATTTATTTAAGTGTTATATTTTGCTCCCTTTTGGATGCAAATCAATAAAATTCTCTCCAAATGCTGATCGCTGTTTGCAGCTCTGAAGTCATAACTCAGACAGTAATTGTCCTGTTTTTCATTTTTATCTGAAATATGTTGAATAGTTTCCGAAATACTGCTCAAAAATCAGCTACATTTTAAAATTCATGACAAAAGACTCGTTAGAATACAAAAAACCCCCATTGATAGATTATATATATATAAAGGGGTATTATTACCACCGAATATCATTTCTATCTTACAGCCTATCGACTAAGCCCCCACATTCAAAGCTTATTATTAAGGAAAAACAAGACAACAACTCATTCAAGAAGCTGATGGAATTGATAGAGATCGCTTGCGGAGAAAAACATCGATGAAGCATGGAGTTCAGTCGTGTATGAAGGATGTTCGGATAAGATTATTAAGAGAAATTCTGAAATAATGAAAGAGATTGGTCTTTTAGCCATTCCAGAGACATCAAAGGTTGATGAAAATGATATTCAGACTTTATTAAAATCACAGAATCCTTAACTAATGAAGAGCTGCTAGAAACGACAATATGTTCCTCTGCAAAAATGTGTCAAAATCATTGTAAAGATATTTTAATTCCACAATCATTTCATGGAGTTGTTAGAAGAAAACGACGAATATCACGAGGCAGTGAGTTTTGAAAAGCTGTTGTAAAGGATAAACATAAATAAACGTAAAGGGAATTTTAAATTCCCTGTTTAACGAAAATTTCAGCATCAGTAATCTTGTGAAACAAATGAATAACTATTATATTAAAAAAGAGAAAATGCTATATTAGTAAAATGAGAGTAATTCCTGAATACTAGATAGCGACAAATGATCTAAAAAAATTCGCCGCAAAGGCTGAACGACTATTTATGTAATTTGGCAATTTAATATATTCGATGTAAAATATAATCAGTCATTTTTAATCTATAGAAATATTTAGATATTCATATCGTTTATTGGAATTATATTTTAGATAATATATGAAAAAAATTATCATATTCAAACTCTTTGCAAAACTCGGTATTTGGCTGACGTAACGTACGTATGTAAATTAATTAAGTCAATAAATTCTTATCATTGTAATATTTCGAAGAATATAGAATTTTCCTTATAAACGTACAAACATCGACAACACAATACAATAATATAAATATTTGGTTTGCAGTATAGTTGGAAGCTGTACGAGATTTGATTAAAAATACGCAGAATTATTGTTTTTATTTAAAATAATATATTTATTCATTAATATTAATAAACATAATTCATGTATTATTTTTGATTTTTATCTTATATTTTCGATTTATTCCATATACCAATGTCAAGATATGTCGGGGACATATGTACCGACACACCAAAAAAATGGGGATAATATGACTTCAGTCCTACATGACTCATATGATTTTCTTTAATATGCTTTGTTTTGTCCAAAAATTATAAATCAAAATAAAATATATATTCCGTTGTGGTTTTTGAGATAATTTTACTGCGTAGAGGCAGAAAATAAAATAAAACATCATTCAACAAAACTAGATAAAATCCCTAATTATCATTCATTGACATAATTTAATCACAATTTAAGGATCAGAAGATGGACGTCACTTGTTTCAATAAATAGGAAATGACCAAAAACGTAAACAATAAACAATATTTTCCAGGAATCGTACACATACACGAATATACAAATTGCCATGTAAATGTGAATAACATTTAGCCGTATGGGTCAAATTCACAAAGCATAATTCTTTATAATTAGTTATCCAAATTTAGGTCAGATTATCGTAATGGCGTTACAGTCGTCGACATTGAAATTCTTTGACCTACATATGTATTAATATATGGAATTTCAAATAGCGGCGTACGTAAGATTCATGACATGTTTGGAAATCACAGATTTTCCAAGATGCGTGCAAAATATTGTTTCCCATCGCGTCAGTGTTGGTGTAAACATTTGCATCCACCTCGTGCCAATTATAAAGAAATATATCAAATTATATTTCTCGGTATGTTTATTTCTGATAGCGGTAATCAAATCTGCCCAGAGGGTTATCAAAAGGTCTGTATATTTATAAAGAAAAAAAAAACATTGAAAATACCACCTCACTGTGTCAATAACTACATGTTTTAGTTGCAAAATTGATACGTCGGTGAACGGTACCCTCTGCAAATATCTGAATGTGGCACAAAAAAGGTACTTACCACTACTTTATTAATCCACGATAATTTTCCATCTCTAAACTATTGAAAATCCCTATAATTTTTACTTATATCGGGCCATTCCATAAGTAATGTCGTTTTTTCTCATCTGAATCAATAACATTATTCCAATGTATGGGTTACCAGGGGGGTCTGGTGGACCCCCTGAGGATCGATGGAAGTTTGAAAGGGGTTTATAGTATTCCAAGGCTCGATGATATATTTTAATTAATTTTTAAATATATTATCATAAATATTATATAGATAAAATAAAGCTGAATTTATTGTTATTTTTGCATAGGCTGCTAGCCGGTACTGGGGAAATTCCCCTCCGCATTCGCTAAAATGCTCTTCATAAGGACTCTTCTGTAATATTAGTTGCTGTTCGTAATTCCTACTATTTAGCCAAAATCCAGTAGATTATAGAAAAAAATGTAAGAAAATTATTTAATTAAATTTAGGAAAAATCTTTGGAATACTGTAATAGATTTTTTATTCCTGAAAAAATAAGCCAGCTTATTGGACAACATATTTGCAAGCTTCGTAATAGATAATATGGAATATGCGCAATAAAGCTCCTCGATTTAATCATACATGATTTTTGTACTATGAGCCCACAGTGACTGGTAGCTTTCAGACTAAAGGTCACCTTCGTCGACACATGCGAATGTTGCGAATACTCATAAAGCATGACTCGTCTGATCTGTGGTCGCCGTTTTAATGAAGGTCATAATATTTGAATAGAATACCCGTGAAAATCCTGAAAAACGACATTACTTTCAGGATGACCTAATATATTATTAAATGTATTTATTATTTATTTATTAAATCGTGACGTTTGTTTATACCGTCTACAATTATTTTTATGTGCAAATTATCCAGAGGCCAAACGAGATTAGATATAAGAGCATTGTTTCTTGTGGAATTTTTAATAAAAAAAAATTATACGTTTCAGCTTCCAAAATGAAAATATTATTTCTGCTTCTGATACCGTTGGTGAAGGCAGATTATTTTAAAGAGACGCAGAACTTTCAATACTCGAGAACCGGAGACGAGGGAGAAAAGAAGGGCCACTATGCATCGCAATCGGGAAACATGGGAGGAAACTACAAATTATCGCACAACATGGATAACTTGGCTAATCGTCAGATGAAAGGCTTGATGTACCAAGTCGGAGGTCAATTGGGCCTCGATCCCGATTCAATAGGCACGGGTGACGTCGTCGATCATTTGGACTCAGGTTCTCTCTACGGATCGGCCTCTGCGAGCGGAAAGGCATACGGCGGACGATTGCAAAGCAGTAAGGGTTTATTGCATAGCGCATCGGGCATTAGCGATGATGAATACTCGACCGGATACCGTGCTTCGAACAGCGAAAGGCAATCCTCGAGCCAATATGAAAAGAGCGGTCATTATTCCGGATCGAGTGCTAGACAAAGACCTGCGGTAGCAATGTCTGCGTGGAATAATCCAGAGGAGACTGAATCGCATTTCACCGCAGGCAGAAACAGTCGCGTTGATTCAACCGCAAACAAATACATCAATAGACAACACGGAGAAGGTTCAAGATACGAAAACGGCGCAAGAAACACTGACGAATACGATGTAGCGAACAGCAGACGGGGTGAAAGTACTTCGCAAAACACTCGTTACCAAACGCAAAACGCAGGTAAAGCATACGTGGTGCCGTACGAATCCGCTAAAGCTTCAAGTTCACAACAACATGCTAGCGGACAATATTATACATCGTCGAATTCATACAAAGAAAAACAAGTAAACGAATATGAACCGATAGCAGCAACAACCGGCGATAGAATCAAGTTAGTTGTGCGCCCAGGACAAACAGTGCGACTGCCTATATCATATCTTTCACCGAGCGATGTTAACATTGGTGCCACGGGCGCCGAATATACGCAAACGGCACAACACGGAAACAGTAAAACGTACAGAGATAACATAAACACAAATTTACAAAGTTTTGCACATGCAAACGATAGAGAGTTAGAAACGATAACCCCTTCGAGTGATGGTACGTTTAAATTTATTGTCAGACCGGGAGAAACGATTCATTTTCCGACGACTGGTCAAATGTTTCCAAACACCAATACGTATAGAGATAATATTCGTCCCGCTTCACAAACCGCAAGTAGACAAACATATCAACATAACCAACAAATGGAAGCGGTAGCTTCTGGAACAGAAGTCACAATAAAACCCCTAGTTCAAGTCAGCGCAACCGAACGCAAAACAAAAACCGAAAATGAATATTATTCTGTAGATACTCATTCATCTAAGGGCGATACAAGGGATAGGTTTTATGATAACGTAGACGTGGCTGCGCAGACTACAAATAGAAGAAGCGATGAAGCGTCCTCTAGAAACAATCAAGGTAGAGCAACGTATAACAGAGATGGCAGGGTTGCATACACAGGTCGGCAAGAAGACAAACGGATTGCCGGAAATTCTCAAAGCATGAGTTCACATCGAGATTCGGAATATGATCTAAACCGAGAAGCGTATGAACGAAACGATAATTCGAGAGCGGATAACACCCACACTACCGTAGGACAACCCAAATCTTATCAATCGTCTTATTCATATCATAAATCGTGGGAAAAACATGGCACACCCTACATAATTCAAGAACCACAACTCGGTTCAATGGGATCTGCAACTGGTGAAAGTCGTTTTGGAGAAAATCGTGAGGCATCGAGAATGATTTCCGGCCAAGAGTCGTCAAGACACTCGGGTCAAGCTAATTATGAACAATCAAGGTCAACCCAAGGTAATTACCGTGCTTCTGATTCATCTCAAGCGGCCCAAATGGAAAGACTTCAACAGGAATTAAAGAATCAAATGAGCGAAATGTGTCCAACGTGTGGCAAAGCTCAAACTAAAGGTTATAGCGCTTCATACTCGTATAGTGCCCAGCGAGGTTATGGCGGAGACGATGACACCACACATCGAAGAACAAAACGTAGTCCACAAAATATTGAATATCAGCGACGTCCCTACAGCCCATTTAATAGCCAAAGTTTGCCAAGCAATTTTGAAGAATATCATAGTAGTAGTAGTAGTAGTAGAGGATTACATTATTCTCCATCGTCGAGTTCTTATAATGTAGAATATCCTAATGTTAACGTTGATGATTTTGTTCCCGAATATACGAGTACAATTAATAATCCCTACGGTTTGGCAAGCAGGGATAATATACAAAGTTATTCACATGAATACAGAAAAGAGTCAAGAACTCATTGGAATAATGAGGCAGAAACTATGGAGGATTATAATGATCCAAGGGAATCTGTCATTAATTATCAACCATATCCGAATTATCAACCATATCCGAATTATCAACCAAATCCAAATAATTTTCCCTCTGATTTACAATACAGAGATTATATATCTAGAATTTCACAACGTATTCCACGTATAAAAGAAAGAAATTTCAAATGGCTAACTACTCCAAGACCAGATCAAGATGAATTTAAAAATTCTAAAACAGCCGACGCCCAAACAAAAGATTTGATAGATGAAAGTATGAATTCAGCTAATGCCGATACAAAAGAATTGTTAAATGAAAATAGGAATTCAGCTAATGCCAATACAAAAGAATTGTTAAATGAAAATAGGAATTCAGGTTCACAGACTACCAATCCAAGAAATCTTCAAGGACCGTCCGAGACTTATCGAAGATCCAATTATTCATATAGTGAGTATGTTTCGTATAGTAGGAGAGGAAATGACACTGAACTGGAAAGATTTAAGCGTGGTGCATCAAAGAGGGGAGATCTGGAACAAACCCATACCGATTTCGCTGGACAGAATTTGGAGAATTTAAAAGATGTTGAATTCAGTCAGAATGCACAAAATGAACATTTAGGACAACAAACAGAAAATATGGAGCAGCAGACAACGGGACAATTGCATTTTGGACAATCTCATACTGTTGGACCGTGGGAAAAGGCTGAAAATTTGGAGCAGCAAAGAACTGGACAACAACTGTATTTGGGACAAACCCAAACCACAGGAAATTGGGAACAAGCAGAAAATTTAGAGCAGCAAACAACAGGACAACTATATTTTGGACAATCTCAAAATGCGGGAAAATTGGGCAAAGCAGAAAATTTAGAGCAGCAACGAACGGGACAATTAAATATCGGTCAATCCCATACCACAGGTAATTGGGATCAAGCAGAAAATTTAGAGCAGCAACGAACAGGACAATTAAATATCGGACAATCCCATACCACGGGTAATTGGGACCAAGCAGAAAATTTGGAGCAGCAACGAACGGGACAATTGAATGTTGGACAATCTCATACCACAGGGAAATGGGATCAAACAGAAAATTTGGAGCAGCAACGAACGGGACAATTAAATATCGGTCAATCCCATACCACAGGTAATTGGGATCAAGCAGAAAATTTAGAGCAGCAACGAACAGGACAATTAAATATCGGACAATCCCATACCACGGGTAATTGGGACCAAGCAGAAAATTTGGAGCAGCAACGAACGGGACAATTGAATGTTGGACAATCTCATACCACAGGGAAATGGGATCAAACAGAAAATTTGGAGCAGCAACGAACGGGACAATTAAATATCGGTCAATCCCATACCACAGGTAATTTGGGATCAAGCAGAAAATTTAGAGCAGCAACGAACAGGACAATTAAATATCGGACACTCTCATACCACGGGTAATTGGGACCAAGCAGAAAATTTGGAGCAGCAACGAACGGGACAATTGAATGTTGGACAATCTCATACCACAGGGAAATGGGATCAAACAGAAAATTTGAGCAGCAACGAACGGGACAATTAAATATCGGTCAATCCCATACCACAGGTAATTCAGACCAAGCAGAAAATTTGGAGCAGCAACGAACAGGACAATTGCATTTTGGACAATCTCATAGTGTTGGACAGTGGGAAAAGGCTGACAATTTGGAACAGCAAAGAACTGGACAACAACTGTATTTGGGCCAATCTCATACCACGGGGAATTGGGATCAAGCAGAAAATTTGGAGCAGCAACGAACGGGACAGCAAAGTGTAAATTTTAATTTTGGACAATCCCAGCAAAGTGGAAACTTAGATCAACAGCGATCGGGACAAAATTTATATTCGGGACAACAGAATACAAACTTTAATAACAAACCACAGTCACAGTTGGAAAATTCACGATACAATAATAACATTCAAAGAATTAATCAAAACAATATAAATTCAAATACTCAACAATCCACACAGTCATCAGCGTCGCATTCAAACAATCCTGGCGCAGATGTTGACGCTCATTTGGAAGATCTTTTGTCATCATTGGGTGGAGAATTTGATATGGAGAATATTCAACAAAAGACTAATAAAGAACAACCATCACAATATAAACCAACTACACCACCGACCAGAAATATTCAGCAACATTCTGTATATAACTCAAATAGCCAAATATCAAACTTAGTAAAACCTAATAGAACAATATCCAATGAAAATAATCAGAGAAGCTTCTTAGATGTATTTCCGAGTAGGGATGAAGTTGAAACTGAAGATTTTACATCAACGTCCAATAACAATAATTTCGTCCAGCAATCGGAAAGTGAACACTATGATCAAAAATCCGAAGATTTAGGACAACAAGTCCAACAAGTGGAATGGGAACAACAAAGTGCAGATTTAACTCAAACAAACATCGAACACAATGCCAATTTGCAATACCAACAAAAACCAGAAAGTAGTCACGTATCACAAAACATCCATGCAAATAATGCAATTGAACGAAAAGAAACTGTTCCTACAACAACGGAAAAAGTAGGATTCTGGAAAAAAGCGGGACAGAAAGCTAAATCATGGTTCGGTTAAAACACGGTGAATAAAAAATGCAGAGTGAAACGAAAGATAGTATTAGTGATTAAGGTATCGAGTAGACCGGTCATTTAAATACGTATATATACTCTAATTTTATTACATTGACCGGGTCGAAAGTGGCAACATAATAATTAATTTATATTCATCGCATACGTATAAAACTCATGTTATCATTTAATTATGTACATATCATTATGAGAATATTTAAACCATAAATATTTTATGCGAGACTTTTTTTTATCATTTCCAATTCCGATACTCCACATTTCCTATCTTAACATAAAAAATAATGAGGTAATATACGTAAGATAAAAAAAAAATTGTAACAATTAAAAAATGAGCATTTATTCTTAAAAAAAAATACAAACCCCGAATTAATTATCCAACAAGGTCTTAATGAAAGGATTGCCGTGATTGACGGCCAATTGTTTAAGATGCGAAATTTTAGATTGGATTTCGGAATCGGATAATTCTTGCGTGTTTATTTTTTGACACGCTTTAATAAAATCGACGATAATGGCTTCAGCTTCTTTCTTTACGTGCGCTTTATTGGGTATGTCATTGTTATCCATGTCGAATCTGTGACTTTCTAGCTGATGCTGTTTCTCCTCGGCATACTGAAATATATTACAAAAACTGATTTATTCATAATCAACCGTGACCAATACGACGAATTGATACACGATTGATTTGGTAATCGATCGTGTATCAATACACGATTGATTTGGTAAGTAAATTCAAGTTCTAAACATGATAAATAATATTAATATTCTTATACCTTAACTATGTTTGGTGGAAAGTCAGCCATTTTAGCGACGTGTATTCCAAAGCTCTTATCACATATTCCCGGTTTCACCTGATACAGCAGAGCGAGCTGATTCTGTTGAGTGACTGCCGTCACATGTAAATTTCTAACTGAAGCTGACGTTTGTTCTAGCTGAGTTATCTCATGGAAATGCGTAGCAAATAAACAGAATGCTTTCACGTTAGTCGCTAAATGTCTACAGAAATAAACGTAGTGATTAAATATGCTGTCGATGCAATCGATGTGTATAATTTTTTTATATTAAACTTACTCGGCAATAGCCCAAGCTATGCCGCACCCTTCGAATGTCGATGTACCTCTTCCCAACTCATCGATTATCACCAATGAATTTTTTGTTGCAGTCTGTAATAAATTACATCGAATAATTTAAACGATTCAATATTAAACAACAAGATGTTATATTATTTACTTACTCTGAGTATGGCGGCTGTTTCGATCATTTCGAGCATGAAGGTGCTCAATCCTTTTGTCTGGCAATCGTCGGCACCGACTCTCGCTAGAATGCTGTCCAAGAGCGGTACCGTAGCTTCGTCGCACGGCACAAAGCAACCGATATGAGCGAGCAAACAACATACACCAATCGAACGTATATATGTGCTTTTGCCGCCCATATTTGGACCGGTAATGATATAAAACGTACTTTCATCTGAGATAAATAAAAAATACATCAATAGTAGATAATTATAAAAAAAAACCCATTTATTTACCTTCTTGAAAATTAACATCATTGGCTATATAAGAAACGCCATCTTGAAGTTCTAAACACGGATGCCTCGCCTTAGTAAGCGTTAGCCGGGATCCGCTCGGAACAATGTTTGGTCTTATGTAAGGAATCGGCGCCTGGCATGAAACAATGCTGAACGAGAGTAGGACGTCTAATTTTGCCATAATATCGGATAATCTCAGGAGAATTTCAGAGTATCCAGCTAAAAATATGTACACATTTTACACAAAAATTTAATTGAAGCATTAAACAGTAATGTCGCTATAGAAACGCTAAAAAAACGCTATAGAAAGTTAGGCATCCATACAAAATTTGGGGTTAGGTTCTTTTAATTGTATTTTGCGATTTGAAGGAAATCAAACATTTGACCCATTTTTATATTTTTGATGACCTTGTACGTGTTCAGTTGGATAACAATAGATCGTGCCTATAGGCGCGAGGGGGTATTGACTCAAGACATCTCTTGCTTCCTCTCTTACTCATTGATATATTTCTAACAATATGAACTGACCATTCCGCAGACCATGATCCATGGATTCGGGCGCATAGCTAACTACTTAAAGGAAAATAATCCAAGGTATCAGGGTTCTCGGCCCTCAGCAGACCCTTGCATTTTTTTAGAAATAATTGTACCATCGAAATCGCTAATATAGATTATCGAGAAGCTAATAAAAAATAGAAGAATTAAAAATTTATATGGTAGTGAAAATATTTAGAGTGGGGCCTCAAAACTTGGCCGTGATCAGACAGTGCTATGTCCGCCACTAGAAACAACTGCAACGTGCATATCATATGCGTGCAGTTTCAGCTGACGAGCGTTATTAAAGAACCTATCGATCGAACTATTATAAGTGCTTTAGAAATTGGCAGAATCGAGATAGCTTATAAAGAAGCTAGTGGGCGAGAGTGCTACTGTGGATCAAGATACACATAACATAGATAGATAGACCCCTTTGTTTGACCCTCTCAATTCATTATTTTCAGTCACAAACAATTGAGATTCCACTGTTATTTCAACTACATACCGGCAATTCTAATTATTTCGGTGACAACATTCTTTTGATGATCTTCGTATGAAGCTTTAGTCTCCAAATATTCATCGTTAAGATTGGTGAGTTTATCGTTACGGAATCTAACACCACCTTTTATGGCATCTAATACTGTGTATGATTTGTTCTTGCGTAAAATAGGTTCTTCTTTCAACGTAATTCTAAATTTAAAATAGTTTTATAAATTCCAAATAAAGTATATATATATTTATAATTTTAAATTTTATCTTACCGAAAATGATAACCGAGCAATGAATTAATATCTAGTTTTATGGTTTTTCCAGCATCCAAGCCGAGATCTCTAGCGGCTCGATTTAACTGATTCTGAACGGACGACTCGACAGATTTCATTTTGTCACTCAATTCCTGAAGTTCTTCATCAAAACTCGGCTTCACTAGAAATTCACCTGCACGACAAAACATAATTTTAATAAACCCCATTGATATTTAAATAAATATTAATATGCATTTACCTCTATCGACCAGATTCATATCAATAGTCGATTCAATCATCTGTTGATATTTTTCGAGATCTATCAGGACGTCAGCAATTGGTTCGATAATGGCTCCCGTAACCGATTTATTATCACATTTACGAAGGCAGTCAACTAAATACGGTATTCTTTCAATTGCCTGAAAATTTTCATATATTACTCTAGACGCCATGAGACATAAAACATAGGTATGTTCCACACGCCTTCATTTTAAAATGTCTCTCTCTCGAAATCTCAGGTTTTTCTTTTCCGAAACTCTAGTGACATCTCTTATCCATCAAATTCTGTTTTAAAATTTGAAAAGAATACGTTTAAAATGAATGGAGTATGGCACATACTAATGTTTAATATAATGTGATTGCTTTAATTATTTGTATCATAATAAACGCATACTTGAAATATTTTGTAACAATCTTGTAAATTTGCTTTGTTTCGTAATAATTTTCTGGTCAACATCTGAAAGTCAGGTATGCGTCTGATGTGATCCTCGTGTATTTGTTGTCTCACTTCGCTATTTAAAATAAACGATTCGACAATGTCTAATCTCTCTTGAATTTGATTTACATCTCTCAATGGCTGCCGTACCCATTGTGAGATTAATCTAAAAAAAATATATATAATAATCGTTGACATGAAAATAAAATATTAGGTCATCTCGAAAGAAATCCATTAGTTTCGCACCCTCTCTGATACGGTAAAGCAAACATATCGTTTTATTTATCGTCATCCCTTTTTGATACGCGAGCTCGGGTACCTTAACATTTGGAGGCAGTGACGGGTTACCATTTTTGGTACTACTGTCGCGTCCCCTTAACATTGGTGGCAGCGGTGGTTTACCTTTTTGGTACTACTGTCGAGCCCCCCTAACATTTTGGTGGAAGCGGTGGGATACCTTTTTGGTACTACTGTCGCGCCCCCTTAACAGCTATATAAAGCCAAATTAACTTGTGAAAATATAAAACAACTAATTCCGTATTCACCAGATTTAGCAGCGATTTTTAGAGCATTCATTAAAAAATTAAATGAAAATCAGATTTGTATTTTCATTCGAAATTGTTAATAATGAACATGATTATATTTTGCATCGACTTTTGTACAAATATTGAAAAAATAAAGTTTTAAGTTGGACAAAAAAAATAATGGACGTCTTCTGGGAAGACTTAATAATACGCGTGTATTAATCGCAAGAATTACCTCTTACCGTGCGAAGTTCTACATCGGTCAAGTAATCCAACGATACTGTGTATCTTAGAATTAGCATTTGATATTTCTTTTTTAGGTAGAACATTAAGTGCATTCAATGCGGCTGAATCCAGATGAACGTATCGCATACTATCCAGTTTTTTAAATGTAAACTTTCCCATAACACTTTCGTCCGACGTAAGGTTTAGATATTTAACAGTAGCATTCAAACAACCACATACAAGATTCATATTTAATTCGGAATACGAATTTGCATCGTTTTGTTGACCTTCAGCAAAATACAGAAGCCTATTTAAATCTTGTACCAATTCTCCTTTATCGAAATCTGCTTTTTTCCTTTGCGTCACAGTAACGTGAGATCGTTCCATAATACTATTCAAAAGTTTAAACTGAAATATAAATATTACATTATTTTTAATCCTACTACATGAATATATCTTGACTAAATAAATTACATCATGCTCCGATTGCTGAAGCAAGCATTCTTTGGGACCAAGTTGTATAATTAACGCTTCCAACTCGGAATAATGTTCATTATCCGTAAATTCTGCTACTGAGAATGTATGTTCGTTGGAATCCACGCAAACAACTCCGACAATCTGTAATATGACATTAAATAAATATTAGATGGACCAAAAAAAAATCAAAATTTCATCGATTAGCTCATTCATAGTTAGTTTATGTCAAGACGGTCTCACAAATACGTAAGTTTTATTATTACGTTAAAGATATGGTTGTTTTAGGTTAAAGATTTTTTTTCTACCAAGAGGGAAAGATGTCAAGGGCAACAATAGAAGTAGCACACTTACGTTATTGTATGCTATTTTTATTCCACCAAGGAATGAAAGCAAACGAAGCAATGAAAAGAGTTACCGATACTTACAGGGATATTTTGAAACTGAGTGTCATCAATGGTTTAAAATGTTAAAAAATGGTAATAGAAATCTCAGAAGTAGCGCACGAAAAGGATGACCCCAAAAATAAGATAATAATATCGTGAAGGCGATATTGGATTCAGATCCTCGTCAAACAATTGAGGAATTATCATTGGCTGTCCATGGTCTACAGTTCAGGACCATCTTCGTCGCATAGAAAAATTGTACAGGCAAGGAATTTAGGTTCCTCGTGAACTCGAATTTGACGGAAACGGCATTCGATCAAAGGTGTGTTATTTACACGTCTCTTTTGTCTTGGTATGAAGCCGATCTGTTTTTGTGGCGAATTGTAACTGGATATGAGAAGTGGGTGTTTTACAATAATCCTGTAAGAAAAAAACAATGGCTATCTTCGGGAGACGTACCTGTTCCGACCCCTCGACCATCACTAACAATAAAGAAGGTCCTTGTTCGTGTCGTGGGATTTTTCTGGAATTATATACTATGAATTGCTTGAACCTGGTCAGACCGTTACAGCGACAGTGTTTTGTGGACAACTCGAGCGAATGAAACAAGAGCTCATAAAAAAAAACGATCCGTTTTGGTAAATAACAAAAAAAGGATCCTTCAAAAAACAGGAAAAAATAAGGGAGCTTGGATTGTATATTTTAACTCATCCACCCTATTCACCGGATCTCGCACCGTCGGATTATCACCTTTTCAGAGGGTTAGAGCATACATTAAGAGGTAAAAAAATTTAATAATGTTGGATAAGTGAAAACGCACTTGGAAAAGTTTTTCATTGAAAAATCAAAGGACTTTTATAAAAAGGGAATCAAACAACTGCCTTTACGCTAATAAAATAAATCGATTTTTGATTATACCTTATTTTTTCCATCGTTAGAAGTCTTAACGCCAACTATTGTCGGGTTAATCATTATATCTGAATTCCAAAATAAAATATCTTCAAATTGCGAAAGATTTCCCGGAGATCCTTTGTACTCCAACACCCAATCATTTGATTTTAAAGATCCTTGATTGATGTAGACTTCAACTCTATATAATTTAATCTAAAATTATAATAAAAAAAATATGAATAAAATATAAACAAATGCATATATTTAAAAAAATATATTTAATTACCAATAACAGTTCTCTAAGAAATATTTCGAAATTTCCTTTATTGAGTACAACATAATCCAGTTTATTCGGCTCCGATCCCATACACTTGACATTCGCCGTCGATTTAAATACTTCCCTAGCTGCAAAATAAGCATCGTCTCCATGCAGAGTATAATAATCGATTCGGTTGAAAAATCTTACAGTAGTATTCGGTTTCTGAAATGAAGATAAGTGCATTAAATAATTTGTTATTCGAATTAAGGTCACATTATCTACATTTAGGTCAAACCGAATGATAGATATGTATATGATTACGATAGTATATCGGAACATTATATTAAAAATATTATTGAAACCTTCGATAAAAAAAAAATTAAGATAACACAGAGCAATAATTAATCATTGAAAACGTTACGAAATCATCAATAAATTAATAAAATCAATTCGATAACTATAATTTTGTTATCTATCGCTAAAAAAGATCTGCTTATAAACTTGAAATAATAATAATTTTCCGACATATTAAAATTATTACGCCTTTTAGTTGCAACGCAGATACCATAGTGTACACTCATTCCATATAAAAAGGTAAAGTGTATTAATTAATTTGAGGTTTGATAAAAAAATATACGGAATTTTCATCTTTATTTATTCACCTATATTATTTTTTTCCCTTTAAAGTAAAGTCGGAACTCGGCTAAGACGGTCATACGGTTCCATAAAAACGACGTGTAATACAAAGTTTAATTATATCCTTAATTTTTATAATAAAAGGCTGCTGCTCAGGATCGGTTCAAGTTTTTATTATCGGAAGACTCTCGAGTGTTTTCGAATTTAACCTTTAAAAGCTCTTTTATTATCCCCTCTTGAATTTTAGACTTCTTTCCATTATAGGATCATTTTCTATAAAAAAAATGTTTTAATTTATCATCTAACCCAGAGGTTCCCAATCTTTTTCGGTTTATGGCTCCCTTAAAACATCAGATTTTTCCGCGGCTCCCTTAGTACATCAGAATTTTTTTTTAAATTTTGACCTGCTTGAGAAAAGCGAGCGCAAAAAGATGGTGCAAAAATTTCGAGAATTGGGAATTCCAACAAATTTGCGGAATTGTTTAATTGAATTTTTCGCGGCTCACACTTTGAGAAACCCTGAGACAATAATAATTGAACTCGGGTAGAACCGATTCATATTTGATTTAAGGTCTGGTCGGGTGCTACGTGCACCTCCGGTAGCGCACACTCCACCGAATAGGCATGGATAGTGGGCCTGGGCTCCTTTAAATCCATAGAATCTCTAAAGGATGAGGTTCGCTGGACCAGGATTGGAACGATCCTTTAATCTCGTCCAATTTAAACACGGAATTATTTGTCACAATTATTTATTAGCATAATATTACGAGATTATTATCGCGAGAGCTCGACACTTACAGAGTTCGATAGCCTTACACTGTCCGTTTCAAGGCGTAGATGATCTACATGTCCTTGTTTTTTCTCCATATAATTGTCTGATTTTGTCAAGCTAGAACAATTCTGGAGACCCCAATCCGGTCTTAATACCAATATTGGGAAGCCAAGACAACTTCTTCCTTCTCAACCACCGTTTATCTTCTACTTTTCTCTCCATGATGTTCTGTAGGTGATATTTTAGTCCACGAATGATGCAAAGTACTATATTTTACGTGTTTGGTGGTGTCCTCCAGCTCTTTGTGACGAAGTTGAAGGAAGTTTGTGACAACATTCTACAGTAGCACCTACTACCAGCAACTTTTATGTCTTATAACCATACAGAAGTACAGACAACACGTAGCATCGCAGATTTCGGAGACGGATCTTTAAGGAGAGTCGTCGAAAACAACATAATATGTTATCATTTTGATGAAAGCATTAATAGCCATAAACATAGCTTTGGTTTGTTTAATATTATTTGTAAAACCCTGTCTCAGACACTCTCAGAATTATTATATTGAAACCGTGTTGTAGTTGAAGTACCATGTTATACGAGGTCCCCCCGTGTCAACCCTTCTATAGCGTTCAGATAGGGACCACGCTATAGAAAAAACGCTATAGAAACTTAGGTACCCATACAAAATTTGGGGTTAGGTTCTTTTAATTGTATTTTGCGATTTGAAGCAAAATTGTCGTCGTATTGGCAAAACAACGTTCTCTCATATTTTTTTTTATCTTCGAGAATAGGATGATGTTCCTCCGATTGAATCTGACAAATACAGAATCTGAGACATCATAAGGATGTTTTTTTAAGTATGAGCAGGTCCATTATCATATCATACACTAGAACTTTAGCACTTATATTTCAGCTTCTGCTACAATCTTCAAGCACTTTTCATTTCAAATGCAATTTTTGGTAGGGCACCATCGGTAAATCCGCATTTATATCCCTAATGTTCGCAAAAAAATATCGATCCTTAGCGTTTTTTTCATCCTCGGACAAAAATTCTAAAATTCCGCATATATTTTTATCAAACTTTGTATGTTATTCTTTAATTAATTTGAATTCATTGATTAATAAATTAAAATTTTAGGTGGTTATAAAAATGAAAATCCTAATTCTACTTCTGATACCTCTTATAAAAGCAGATCAATTAAGACAAACTGAAAATTTTCAATATACGAGATGTTCCGACAATGACGAAAAAAAAGGTTTATACGCATCTCAAACGGGAAATACAGATGGAAATTATGAATTAACGCACAACATGGACGAATTAGCCAACGACCAAATGCAAAAATTAAAAGATAAAGTCAAAGTGCATTTTGAAAATCATGCAACGGGAACAGGCAACGTTCGAGTATCAGCTTTTGCATACGAAACTAACCAAATGAATAATCCATACAGCGATTTATTTTCAAACAAAACATACTCTCAAAATAAATATAATACTACAAGTAATGAGCAAATAATTAAAACCTCTACGCAATATAGGAAAGAGTTAAATTTTCAAGGAAATACTGGAAATGTCGATCAAAGTCCCGTATATAACGATACACGATACAAAACGCAGAATATTAGAGAAATATTTGACGCTCCTTACAATTACACAATACCGAACAGAGCACAGCAAGTCGGAAGAGCGAACTTGAGGTATTATCAAACATTAAATAATAAAAAAGATGATGCGGAACTAAATGATAGTAATATAGAAACTAAATACTCGGATGAAAGAGTTCAAGTAAGTCATGAGCAACCGAGGAGACCAGTTTCGCGCCAAAATCCATCCTGTTGTAATCCGGTGATTAGAAATCCTGGTTTATCTACGTCCAATTCATGTAGATGTAGGTATTACCGATATAGAGAGACTAATGGTAAATTAAGAGAAAATATGCCTCCAACACACTGGATTTATAATCAAAATCGTGTAATTACTCAGAGCAATTACTATCCGATTAGAATTCACAGAACTGGAAGCAATACTGGTCAAAATAATGTTGTTTGTTTTTATGGTTCTTGTTTAAATACGCCACAACAGAATCAAGGTACAACTCCAGAAAAATTAAGAGAACAATCCATAAAAACCAATTAAAGTGACAACCATGTATATATAATTAAAAATAAATTATGATTCATATTAATAATTGTTGCTTTATTTATTTTTAACCTTCAATACAAAATGAATGATATAAATAATGTCTATATCATTTTTATCTCATATTCAATAATATTATTACTTACTTCGGGTAAAGTCCTAAAATATCGAACAAAACTCAATTGTTGTGATTGATCTGTAAAACAAACAAATGATAATCAGATAGGAAATCGCATAGAATAATCAATTAGTATTATTTTAATCATTGTAATGGCATTTAAGAGCAATTTTAACGATTGGCAACTGTTTCATTTAATAAAAAACAAATATATATCATCTTTAAAATGTAATAATAATAATAATGGAAAGCTGGAGTACCCAGGTGCAAAGCCTGCTGAGGTTGAACACTCGCCATGACGGCGGCGCGGGAAAGCAGACCTGACAGTTCAAGTCACTACTTAAAGTTTGGTCTTAACAGTTAATTTAATGTCTTGATCTTATAAAAAAATAAATATTTATTCGCATATAAATATCAATTCAGCTCGTAAAAATTAAATATATATATCATAAACTCATTGCTTATCATAATGCATATTATAATTATTGTCTTTTTATTAAATTTACTATGCATGACATTTCCTATCAAAAGGGGGAAATATTTACTTTATACTTGTATACTTAATGTATTATAATTTCCATATTGAATAATTAATGATAATAACAATAAAATAAATATCGTGTGTAGTTTTGGAATAATTTTAATCAAAATTTAAAATATTTTGGCCACATTTTGATAATATAATATACGAATAATGTACAAAAACCAAACATAAAAAATAATAAACTGCATCTGTTCTAATAATCGTCTTTAATGTACGTAGTTTTGAACATAATCGAATTGATCGACAATTCGACAAAATTGTTTCCTAGATAAAAATCTGTTGCTATTATATTAGCCTTTTTCCACCAATCGTTTTTTATCCAGTTGGTCAGATTTTTGTTTACAACATCGGCCATTTTTCTTAGATTGTTTCCGGGATTGAATAGAATGTCTAACGGAGATGGGGTTAGCTGGGCCATGATTGCCCATAAAGGATTGCCCTGGACATTGGTGGGCGGATGAGAATGTGATAGCACATTTTGTATGTAATGTTTGAGATCAGATGGAGTTTGTTTATCGCCCCACATCTGCCTCAGTGGAGGCCATAACCATGTGGCACCTAAAAGAATAATAAAATATTTGTACACAAATTTATAGAACGTTTATCGTAAAAAAATATACCTTTTGTAATAGTCTCTTCTGGATAGGATATGATGAGCTTTTTTCCAGTGGCCCATATGTCTCTTGGTTTGGGACCGCTCAATAAATGCAGATTCGATCGCGATTGAGGCGACATGATCTCTTTGAAATCTATTGCAATGTCGCCTAATTCTCTGAACAATAGATCGACCAACATTTTATGTCTCAATTTTCTAATATCCCCATTTATTAAATAAAATCCAACGGGTAACCGATGGATATCGACAACCACTATCTAAATATCAATAAAAACAGATTATTGAACAAAATATGTTTGTATCATTGACTCAAAAAATAATTACCTCTCCCTTGGCCATCTCTACGAATTTCTTTATTTCTCTAAGCAATGGAACCAGCGGTGTTATTTTGATCAAATCGTGATTTACCCAAAATCTATTGAAAACAATTTATAATTTATATATTTACAAGATTTGATAAAAAAAAAGTTTAATTGTCTCAATTTGTTGTTGTTGATTTAATAAATGATGAATATTAAAGTATAATATTTTTTATTTTAGAGAAATTTCATGTAAGTCAATCTTACTATAGCGCCTAGATAGTGACTACGCTATAGAAATCTGCCCTATAGAAGATTATGCACCCATACAAAATTTTGGGTTAGGTTTTTTTTGTTTATTTTTTTAGAGAAACAAACAACAACAAATCTCTTACACTTACCGATCATCGTGGATAATTTCATGTTTTTTGAACTCTTCGTCTGAATTTAAAACACCATCCAACGGCGGATAATATCCGATTCGAAAATCTAAATATCTGATACCGAACACTAATTGCGTCCATATGTCGTGGTCCTGCGTCAGGACAAAGCGATGTAGTCCTTCTCCTCTCGTCACTGACGTGTTGCTGTAGAACGAGCCGGAATTATGGGTACCTGGTATCAGCAGCTTCGACAATGGAATACCTCCCAGATAATCCCTGACAATAAATAATGCATCAATAATTTAAAATTAAATCAATAATATATATAGCATACTTTTTATCGTTCATCCATGTGGGATGAATTTTTAAACAATTCGTTTCTTGTAATACGTCTTTGGTATAACTCCCGATCCAAAATGGCAAACAATGCGGTCCGGGAATTGCAGAGTTTTCCAATTCCGCCGCCTAAATAATTCACATTCATACATAAATTAATAACAATATTATAAAATGATCAAACAACCTTTTTGTCCCAGCCTCCGGGCAATGTTATTGTACCGATCGATATGTTAGTACGATAATAGCCCCATGGATACAGATCGATGCTGACTTTCTCCAATGGTGTTGCTGTTTTGATGGCGTTGGGATCGACTTCGAACAGACCAACCTGTGCATTTAAATATGATTAATTTAATAAAATAATATTGAGATTGATATGTGGTATACCCAGTCTGGTACGTGTCCACAGTTGGTATCCCAATTCAATTCCAGTTTTCCAGGACTCTCGTTCAATGAAGAAACGGTTATGTACACCGGACTGCATAATACTTCTATAAATTATATTAATTGAATTAAAAAAAAACCAAGGTCTAAGTTTATCACATTGTGTTGACAAATTGTTGCTAGAGATAAAATATATTTTTTATTGTATTTTGTTATTAACATACGTACTCGGTTCTGCCTCTGAAGGTTTCGCAATTACAAACAACCCGATGGCCACGGCACTAATTAGTTCGCAGATGGGTACGGCATGGTTTCGTGCCATTGTTTGGGTTTCTGCCGTCCGTGGCTATTTCCAACGACAAAGGCGAAGCAATAACAATGTAAGATTATTGTAACAACATCATGTGTTAATTTAGACTAGTTGATATTTGGTCGGCGACCAATCGGTCACTGGACCGCTACTATACAACGTGGACCAAAGGTCATACCACCTCGAGGAAGCTGTGAATTAAATAATCCAATGCATCCTCGTGAATCTGCGTATTTAATATATATGGACGAGCAGTGTATTAATAAATATTTAATTTAAAAAAAATATGTAATTAAATCTTTATACTCTCCATCGTAATTAAAAGTTAAGGTAACATATTTTTTTAAAATCAAAATCTAATATTAATATTTGATTTATGAACATGTATGCAAATCATTAATGGTTGCACGCTACAGTGTGTTCCAAAAGCTACTATTTAAATCAGGGCTTCGAATCGGAACTGAACCGAAATTAATTGTTATTTTCTTGGGAACGAAAACTTTTTAAGTCCATTTTCTGGTATTCTTTCATCCACATCCCAAACTCCAACAGAGACGCGCATCAGTTCTTCGTATATGTTAAAGATAATTGCTCTTTATAATGGCGCGCCGTCCATATGGCCAGATTGTGCGGCGCACACAGGCGCCGGAAGATTAGGGGGCACCGCAAGGAAACTCTTTAAAATATTTTTTTTATTGTAAAGTTCAATGAAAGATCTGCACACAAGCGCCGGACACTATTGGCACGCCACTGCTATACCCCCCCCCCCACCTCTCCACAATAAATAAAACATTTTATGAAATTTTAATCGATTTTTTTCTGATTTTAAGGATGTTTAATGAATTAATACTTAATATTTTTCAATGTTTACCCACTTGGCGCTTTTTAGCGCACATTATCTTCCGACGCATGCATGTGCCGCACAATCTGGCCATATGGACGGCGCGCCCCTGGTTCTGTACAAACTGATAGTGGTTCTTTATCAATTTATTTCAATTCTGAAGACTTAAAATTGTATATGTAGTTGACCCAATTTTTCTATGACTCTATTTTGGTTTTCTGGTTCTTCGACGCTATCTAAAATCATACCAATAATATCCTCTTTACTGCCTTGTCCGTTTTCGGACGTAGTAGTTTTACTGGTCTTTGTCTTTTCTTATTACGATAACGCTCCCTGATATACCGCGGTTTTTTATAACAAGTTCGACAGGCCCTCCCATAGCGCTTCCTCCTAGAACGTAAATTTTGAACGACAATTGATAAATATGTATGTAATGCATTCATAAGGATGTATGCGCTTTGGTTGACAAAAAAATATAACACAAAAATAAAAATAACATAAGACATTGACATTGTACATGGTTTCTTTAAAGTGGTCCCGATTTCTTCGTTATAGGAGGGCTGATTGTAATTCTCCACCAGTCACAGATCTTATAGAAGAGTCGAAAACATAATATGATTTTAATTTTGATAAAAATATTTCTCGCATCTCAATGCCATCGATTCTACGTCCGAACTGATGTAGGGACTCCGGTGTTATTTTGAACAATCTATTTTTAATAAATGTAGAATCTAAAGATTTCGCTAAGTTTCATATTATATCAAAACGATAAGATAATAGAGTGAATTACAGTAATACCCCCGATAACGCGAAAGTTGGGACCGCGTTATTAGATCAACGCGTTATCGGGATAATGAAGCACATACATAATTTAGAGTTACGGGTATTTCGCAAAAAATACAAGTCTGCCTTAACTAAGAACAATGTAAAAAAAAATATGAATCTTAGATGAATGAAATATTCGGGGGCCATGCATGCGATCGCCAACATACACATAGAAATCCGTGGCTCATTGTCTACATCAGGCGTGAATGGTGAGAAATGTGCCGAACACTCGCACACATGAGGACATAGATATGTGCGAGCGATATCAACACACAGGCGTACCCAATCAAACGGCATAGAGTTTACGGTCGAGATATGCATGAATAGAATGCGCTTGCATTATTAGAGGGACTGCCGCGATTTATTTTGAAATTCTCGTTATCGGAAAACGCGCTATTGGGGGTATACCTTTACGAGTTAACTTTTTTTTATGCGATAAATTGTGACTATCGCAACGGACATCTCCTTCGTGCAAATTGTTATATGTCGTTCTCACCTATTTTTTTTCCTCTTCCTTAACTTGGAGTTTGGTTTTTAGAGCGGTTACTTTCTTATATTTTTAAAATAATCGGTGTGGTGATTGAAGTGGCACAACACAACTATTTCGGAACCTAACCTAACCTAATCTAACCTAACCTAACCTCACCTAACCTTTTTTTTTTTTTTTTTTTTTTTTTTTTTCTGTTGAGGAGGGAGATATTCAAAACACCACCCTTCAGGAGATAGTGCTGGATTTTTAACAGTTAAAACCCTCCTCCAGCCCGACCACCACCACGGTATTGCCAGTCGTTAGATATTCAGCATGGCGGTGGCTGGCTTCGGTAAAACTTTACTCACGTCCCTCCTTGGTAATCGGATCTTTCCGTTATCCTTGCTGTCGGCTGCTGTTTGGCGGCCGTCTTGCCCTTTCGGCTTCCTCCTATTCTTCAGCATCACTATCCCGGCAAACGGATAGCGTCTTTGTTCCTTTCTTTGCCGAGGGAGGAGTTTCTTGCACGGTTTCGATGGTTACCGCCCTCCTCCTAGGGCTCTTTCTGGTCGTGAAGCGTGGACATTGCAATAGAATGTGTTCGGCTGTATCCACTGGCCTCTCCGCATCTCGTATCTCCGTGGTAGCCTCTTTCCCGATTCGGTGGAAGTACTCTCCGAAGCATCCGTGTCCAGTTAGAAGTTGGCAGAGATAAACCCTACATGTTGGCGATTTTTGAGCCACGGTTCGATCGCTGGTAACTGCCCGGTTCCCCTTTGGAGTCTCGTCCCAGCGCTCTTGCCATTTTCTTATGAGACAGAGGCGTACCCTTTTTCGATGGTCGGTGGTTCTTAGGTTCGGCTCCTGTTTTTGCTGCTCGTATAGCTCTTTCCGCTCCTCGGCCAGAAGGTCTATTGGCGGTATTCCGGCCAGCACTAATACCGCGTTCTCGGAAACAGTCGAATAAGCTGCGACGGCTCTCAGCGCACTGTGTCTCTGCAAACCTAACCTAACCTAACCTAACCTAACCTCACTTTTTAGCTGTTGCACCTCAGTCACAACACCGACCCATGGACGGTGGAAAGTTTGGGCCTAAAAAATCGTAGTACAACAATATAGTCTAAAAATTGGATAGAATCAAAACTCAACATATCAATTTAAATACCCATTGTTTTGTGGTGCGTAAAATATATCCGCCGCTAATGTACTATACCACGGTTAAATCAACGAATGCATAAATCATTTTCTCAAGGTGATTTGCATATTTTTTATATGCAATTTTATCAGAAGTCGTGTAGATTTAAATGGAAAACCTTGAAAATATTTTTATTTTTTATTATAAATAAATATTTTATGGTTTGAAATTATTAGCTGATTTAATCTTCTGTTTAACTTAACTCATCCGCCACGACGGCTCGAAACCAACGCCGTTGGCCGATGGGTTCTATTTTGTGTGAAATCAATGCATGAAAATTGACCCCAAAAATTTCAATTGATAAACTCTTTGACAATATCTTGACATTTAAAAAAATGGATTATCTCTCTATGAATAAAAATAGTTATTCATGATATATATTAGTAGAAAAATCCAATTTTTTTCTACTAATTAATGTGACGTGCGCACAGAGCGATGGCTCGCCGCGACTGAGCCCCGCTCCCGGATCGGTTTCTACGCTTGCACAGCACGATATTTTATCTCGCTCGGACTTGCACATGCGCGATGTTTTTTCTCGCACATATCCGGTACAGAGCAATAAAAATCATTGCACACGTGCCATTGTTAAACAATATTGTTGTTTTTATTTTTTTTCGCAATCGCGGACAATAAAGGTCAATGATTATTTATATTAAAAGAGCTATTAAATCAAAAACCTGGCTAGGTTAACTTAAAATCCCAATCCATCCCTGAAATTCTTCTCTTAGATCCTATCCCATACCCTTAATTAAGTTTTTTTTAACATATGTACATATAATTAATGATTATTTAAATAAAACAACTCGATAATTGAAAAATATATAAAAATCATTATATATATTTTATTACATAATAAAAACTGTCAGTTATTACAGCATTAATTATCGAATACATATTGTAAAATCGGTCAAACGAGTCATTTGACATTTTTTGTACTTTGGGGATTTTATTTTATTTATTTTCAACGAGCCACTACTGAAAAAATACACTAAAAATATGTCATGCTCTGCTTTCAGTCGTAAATGTTGATTAATAATGGCACATTGTGGTGCAGAGATTTTCACTTGAATGTGTTTTGTGATAAAAATTTATTGTTTGTATGCAGACAACATCTGTACACATCAAACACACATGCACTGAAACACATAAGTGTGGTCATTTCCGAATTAGTGACTATTGTCTTTGGAAAATGTTCGCTCTTTATTGCAAGTGTCATATGAATGCCATGGTGTCATTTAAATTTACCGACACGTCCGAGACAAAAGTGGCATCATTCAATCGCTATGGTATTAATAATATGCATTCTGGATTCATCACTTCTTTGGTACATAAATAATTTAAAACATAATGAACGTATAAACTATAATAATTATTAATGATTGTATATCAATTTTCCTAAAATGGTCCTCATCAGTCTGCCTTTGAGGTCGTTGTAATACACGGCCAAATTGATTAAATTGTTTCCTAAGAAAAAGTCAGACGATACGATGTTAGCCTTGTTGAACCATTCGTACTGGACCCACTGCGTCAGGTTTCTGTTGACTCGATCGGCCATGATGCGAAGACTTGTGCTTCCGATGACGATGTCCAACGGCGTCGGAGTCATCTGGGCCATTGCGGACCAAAGGATTGTCGGCCTGAATACCATCTCCATTACTTCATCTAAATATTTCTAAAATTAAAAAAAAAATCACATATATCATCAGTACACGATTATTGTAATATCAAATAATACATACTTTCAATTCATGCGGATCATTTTTATCTCCCCATTTATGAGTCACAGCAGGCCAAAGCCACCTATTTTCTGCAATGATTAAAATTGAATATTATAATATTAATTAATAGTAAGTAAAGCAAAAAGTAATGAAATTTTTTGCACAACAGAATTTACAGACTAAAGTCTAGCTCTACATGACCCTCATCAGGCCCGTATTAACATACGGGTCTGAATGTTAGGCTTTGACAAAACAAGATGAGCGATAACTAGATATTCTGGAGAGAAGGATTCTGAGACGAATATTTGGAGCTGTATTCTTTGACGCGGAATGGCATATCCGAGGCAACGAGGAGCTATTCCGACTAAACAAGGATATACCGCTCACGTATCAAGGATGCGGAATAGTCAGCCTCTAAAAAGGCTTATTGTTAACAAGTCTACCAATCCCCAGAGGAAAGGAAGACCAAGGATGAGGTGGTACAGAGGAATACTGCATCACTGAAACTGAAGATGGAATGACGTGGCGGCAGACTGGATAAAATGGTGAAGGATATTGGATGAGGCCAGTATAATAATCCCTTCCATAAATACCTCGTGGCTACCTTTGACAGAACACTAAATTTCAGGAACTATATCGAAAAGACTGCAACCAAAGTCAGAACCAGGGGCAGCTTTATACAGAAACTGGCTGGCACAGGTTGTGGTGCAAACACACTGTGGCGGTTATTCTACAGAGTTGCAACAATTATCGTGACGCGCCCTGGCAACATTTGGCGTCTCGCCAGTTCTGCTTCTTTTTGCGGCAGTTGAGGCGTTAATACGCTCCTGCATTTCGCTCTATCTAGAGATGGAGCCACATTGAGTACGTACTTCATACGTACGTCGCCATGACGGCCATGGACACTCTCCTCTCGTCAACATGGTCGTTTATTAAGACCACCATCCACAGGACAAGCTGGCCACACCATCGCTGACGCCAGCCTGCAGACACCACCTCGACATCATCGGCGGCGTAACGCCCGTCGGACTCGCGCGCTGTCACGTGGATACCCCGACTTCACCACACGTCTTGATCGAACGAGGAGACCGACCGAGAGGACCAACTATCGGGGCAAAGATTGCCTCTAATTATGATAACCAAAGCCTATCGAACCTGTTCCATTGCGGCTCTTGCGGCACTGGCAGGAGTCCTGCCGCTGGACCTAGAGCTACAGGTACGAGCTGCACTCTGGCTGATCTACAGGGGATTCGAGGCCCTGGTCGAAGATACTATCATCGCACCACCCGCGGACCTCTTTCAAGTCTGGTCGCCTCATAGAACAACCGTCTACCGCACGGCCATGTCCGCATGGCAGAAGCGCTGGTCACAAGAGACTACTAGCCGACTTAGTTTTTTGTTCTTTCCCGACGTGCAAAAGCGCATGTTGATGCCCTGGATCGAACCAAACCACCATGTGTCCCAGTTCATCCTAGGCCATGGTGCCTTCAAAGCTGCACCAATTTGGCCTCAAAGAACAAACGAACAAACCTCGAACCATATCCTCTGGACGTGACCGGAGCTCGACTCCGCGAGGAAAACCATGCTAGATGTGGTCAGGCTGGCCCCTGGCCATATCGGTCATTGAGACTTGATATCAAGCGGCCCTGCTTTCAGGGCTTTTACGGTCTTCGCCGGCCTGGTGGCCCCGGATTGTATGGCAAAACAGTCACCACACATCAAAAGTATACGTAGAGTTACACAAGGCAATGACGATTATCTCGGGTTGCGTGAGGTTAACTCCCCTTGCTTGGCTACCTACTCTTTTCAACATTGTGCCGCGACATATAAGAAGAAAAACATAATAAACAAAGACCTTAAACACCTTTTCCCAGGCAGGCTGGAATCAAGAAAACCCCCATGGTCCCCAGCCACTCGAGCTATACTATCCCAGAAACCGATAACATTATGCCGATAAAAATTGAAAGAAGCGACATCATAAAACAAGAATAGCATGGAGACAGATCATGCTCCATATAGCGAACGATTGCCCGCTGAGAAGGATTAACGAAGACATCCTCGCCCTAAATAAAACTGATGAACCGGCTGCTTTATGGCTAGAGAAATACGACATCGATATCTGGATGGGAAGGCAAACAAACAGAGATGTTCACCGAGCATGACCACAAAAGGGTATCATCCTGGAATACCGAGAGACAGTATGCTCGCCGCTACGGCCCTTTAAGACGCGAAGACTCCTTAGTATCTTTGTCATCAGTAGATCCTGTAGGTCCCATGTAGTAGAGGCAACGAGGAAACTCGTTCAGATGGAAGCAATGCCACACCCGGCAACTGTTTTAGACTATCGCTAAGGCGGGCGATGCTGGTCTGCCAGCCCAAAGAGTGGTCCACCTCTCCGCAAGGCTAGTGGATCAACCTACATAATCAAGGAGATTTCTCAAAGTCTTTGAATAACGAACGGCCATAGTTTTATTTTTACTCTCTAGACATGAAACCGATCCGTTTCTTAAAAGAACTTTTACTGGGGATGAGAAGCAGGTCCTCTGCTACACCAATTGGAAGAGAAAAATAATGATTTTCATCGAATCCGATATATGTGTCTACCCTTGGGCCATTGTTGACTGAAAAAGGTACTCCATTTGCATTACTCAAACTTGATCAGACTGTTACAGAAGAGGTATATTGTATCCAATTAGTAACATTAAAGGAGACACCACTTAATCTTCGAGAATATGAAGTAATATCAATGAGCTTTGTTCGTCGAATACGGAGGCTGACGCAACATAACAATATAGTTTACAGCCAAAAATTCTAGATGAAATTTAGTTGAAAAGTCGTTCTCTATACTTACGATTAATGATGTTTCTATCCGGATAACCAATAATTAATCTTCTTCCAGTGCTAAGAATATCAGACATCTTAGGTCCAACATTAATATCGATGCTGTTCATCAGATCGTCATAATGCAGAATATGCTCATCAAATTCTTCTTGCAGTACCTCAACCAGATATTCATGCCTCGCAGTTATGATTTCATTATTTTGATAAAATCCAGCTGGTAAATTGTGTATATCCAATATCACTATCTATAATATAAAATCATTAAGTTGTAATTAAAATTATGATATTAAGAAGTCCAATATTTACTTCATCAGTGGTCGAATCGAGGAATCTCTTGATGTCTCTGAACAATGGCATCAATGGCCGCACTTTAACCATTCCATGGCTTAGCCACAATCTGAACAATAAAATAAATGATTAATCATATAATTTAAAAATTCTGTAATATGTGGAGGTAAGTACTGACTTTTCATCGTCTGAAGCCTGATACGATATCCTGAAATCGAAGTATCTAATTCCAAAAACGAGCTGAGTCCACATATCGGTATCTTGGCATAGTGTGAATCTCTCAAATATGTCTCTCATAGAGCTAGGAGCAAATTCAAATGAACCCGCATTGTGAGTGCCTGGTATAAGGATTCTGGATAATGGTAGATCATCAATGCTTTCTCTGAAAAAAAAATAATTTAAAAATAATATTAATTAGAAATTATGATGGAAGTTATTTTTTTATATTACTTGATATCGGCCATCCATGTCGGTTGTATTTTTAAGCAGTCTGTTTTCAACAGTTCTCCATCTTTAAAACTGGCTATCCAAAATGGAAGACATTGAGGCCCCGATGGAATGATTTTTGGTTTGCTTCTCGACTAAAAATATTTATTTAATGTTTTATAAATAAACGGATAGATGTCTCAAATTAAATACGTGGCTTAAGTTAAATTAAAATATTGTAGTTCGACGAAAGAATGCATTTTCTTCTAATATATTAAATTAGCCCTTGATAAAAATATATTCTTCTTTCAAAAAGGTTGAAAATTTAATATGTTTTAATACTATGCAACCACGGTATTTTTTTTAAGAATTATGTTGTTATTTACCTTCTTTTTCCATCCTCCGGGAAGACTTATGACACCTAATCTGATATCAGTCACGTAAAATCCATATTCATGATCATTAATGAATATCGTCGTGAGCGGAATCGAATCATTTGAAACTCTTGGATCCTCGCTGAACAACGCAATCTGCAACAAAGCAATGGATAATTACTAAAAAATGTTCGTCTTAAGTCTGACAACGTTGAATATTCATGAATGCTTTGTTTTCAAAGAATCGACATGACATAATGCAAGCATAACATCCATAGAATATGCAATGATGCAAGTCACTGCAGATTGTTTGAGAATGTTACCTGATTGGGTATTGATTCGTTAGCTTCGGAGCACTGGCTCAGATCCCAATTGAGTTCTACTCGATCATCTTGAGCTGGAAATCTTTTGAACCAATTAAATCCGAGTTGACGGGAGCTGACAGTCAAAAACACAGATCCGCAATCCGAAGGCGATGTTACTGAAAATCGAATTATAAACTCAATTAAAAACGGTTTAAATGAACAATCTGACAAAGGCTGACTCGTGCCTAATAAACTAAGTTTAAATTTATGAAAATCAATTTTCATAGAAATATAGGTTTATTCAAAGGCGGCTCGTAGTTAAATATTTGGGGGTGCTGCGGAAGATTAAAAATTAATAAAAGTATTCTTCAAAAATGACTCAAGATGGAAGGCACGGGTCTGTTCCGAGACACAATACAACGCAGCGCTTAGCTACGAGACCCCCCCCGTTCCGCTGCCGCCCCGCATCCACCCAGTACAAGACGCTGGTAGCGCTGACGAGCAAACAGCGCTATTGCTCTACACCGCACACCGTTTAGTGTCATGGCTTGTAGGTAACATGCATATATTATTTGGGGTACCCATAAGTAATGTCGTTTTTTTTCAATGAAATTCAAAACAATTTTTCTATAATTCCCCATATTATCTATAACTAGAGATACGTGGTTTGCATTTTGCGATGAAACGGGACATAGAAGCGATAAAAGCGATAAAATGCGATATAATTAAGGAAATTTTGAAAATTGGTGAATAGATGCGAAATTTTCTATATATCGATCTCTCGGTTATAACATAGGTGCCATTTTGCCTATGAAAACCTAGAAGTTATTTCTAAATGCCTGTGTGACGAACACACCAAACTAGAAATTAATAGATATTCTTAAGTCGGTTTCCCGTAAAAGTTTATTAAATCTCGAGTCACATTTAAATGTACATGAAACGAATGTGTTTTATGAAACTTTAAATCATCTGTTCAATTTCCAAATTGATGAAACGATATCGGTAATAAGAAACTTACCTTTGTTTACAACATTAACAACATCAATAGAAACATGCTCGATGATAAACTTCTTAATAATTTTAATCATTATATCATTTTAATCAGTGTATTCCTGTATTTCTATTTAATTTCAAATGTTTTTTATATCAATCTACGTACATCGTTTAAAAAATTATGTATAAATTAGACTTCTTGAATCTCAGATTCGTAATTAAGAAATAAAAACGCTAAATAGATGCTAAAATTTGTCATTTTAAATGCTATTTTTTTTTAAAAATAGATGTTAAAATACGTGTCTCTATCTATAACCTTCTGCCACCTTTCTTTCAAATCATCCATGCTCTTCTCGTAAAACTGAAATAGTCTGAAAGGGCTGTATTAACCTCTTCTAAGGAATTTAAATTTTGATCTCTTAGAAAATGTTACATAGAACGAAATAAGTAAAAATCAGATGGTGCGAGATCCGGCGATTATGGAGGATGCCACAGGATGACCCATACAAGATCCTGCATTTTTTCACACGTCAATTTTCGCAACATGAGGTCGCGCGTGAATGCGTGTGGGACACATCCTTTCTGAATCTTTCCCAACTTCTATAGGATTCTCTGAGTACTGGACCAGGATGTACCGACCTTTTGTGATAATTTTTCAATGGTCAGCAATCAATGGTCGTCTTCGATTGCAGAATTCACGGCTGCTTCATCCGCCTGGGCTTCGAGGCTCGTTTTCCAAACATAAATCACCAGATTCAATTTTTTTGAACCATCGTTGGCATTTCCTAACATCCAATATGTCACCGTGAATCTCGCAAATATCCTTCGTAGCCTCTGTCGCTTTTTTTTCAAATGATATTGAAAAAGCATACAACTCCGCAGATGTTGTTCCGACGGACACGTCTCTCCCATTGTCGTCAGAGGGATTAAGAAACCGTTTTTTTGTCTAAAGGCCACGAGCAGGTAGCCGCTACACAAGATAAACACGTCCTTACTGCCTAATAGACTAAAGGAGACTATTTTAAAGATGGCGTATCGAAAAAACGACATTACTTATGGGTAATACAATAATGCAAGTTAGTCCTTTCTGTCTTTAACTCTTCAATTTTGACAAAAATTTGTCCTTTCATATTATTTTTCATCTTAGGAAATAAGAAGATATTGCAAAAAGCCACGTTTGGTGAATGCGGTGGCCAAGGCATCTTAACCAGTGTTATGGCTTGTAGGTAACATGGATATTATTTCGATAATGCAAGTTAACCGCGACTGAGCTAAGTTAGTAGTCGGATAGGTGTCTGACGAAAACTATGAGTTCAGAGATTTTTTATAACACTGACCAGGGAATATGTAAGAGGAAGTGACCCATTACCTCCGCATGTTTTATAAAAATATTTATGTAGTTAGTTTGGCGCGTTAGAATTAATTAATTTAATGCCATCTATCCTTCGTTGAATAAATAATTATAAAACAACACAGTGCACTCCTCGATTATCTGGGTTAATGTTGGGGAGGATGATCACGGATAGTCAGAGAAACACGGATAACTGAATCATCAATTTTTTATTTTATTTTCGAATATAATATCATATACACAGCACAAATTGTTAACACATTATTTTTATATTCATTATTTATCAAGAAAACACAAACAAATAAGTAAAAATATATTGTTTTATCATATATACGAACTTAAAAATATAAAAAAAGTATACTTTTATATGTACACGAATTAAAAAAATCTGTTATTTTCATTTGTTTTTGAGATTTTTTTATCGAGCTTCTTATTTCACTTCGAAATATTCTTAAAGCTATTACATTATTATAGTCAGTTCCCCTTTGTTCGGCGTAATCTAGCAATGTTTCAATACAATTCAATGCCTTTTCATGACTACTGGTATCTTCTTCGCTTTAAGTATTAATACTGCCATTTTCCTCTTGAGTAACAAAAGAAACGATATTAGGATCGTCCATGCGTTCAAAGCCTGAATCATTTAAATCATGATTTAGCCACTCCTCTACGTTTTCCATATACGCGTCTTCAACAAAATTTTCTTCATTGTCTTTCGAATCCATTAAATCTGTTTCTATGTCAGGAAGAATCTTTCTCCATGATCGAACGAGTGTTACTGGTTTTACTTTTGACTAAGATTGTGCTATCCCATGTATAGCATGCACACTGTCATTTTTTTCCAAAAAATTATCAGATTATCATCTTCCTCGACAAGAGTTTTCAGAAGTTTTTGACGATAAAGACGTTTCATTGATGATATAACACCTTGGTCCATGGGTTGAATCAGTGATGTAACATTAGGGGGCAAAAATTTTGTAATCATAAGTCCATCGTTTGTCTTCAATATGCTTTCTATCTGGATGAGAAGGAGTATTATCTAGTAAATAAAACTGGTTTCTGTGGCAATCCCTATTTTTTCAAAAAAAATAATCGCACTTGGGACTCCATTTCTTTTATTAATCTTCTGAAAATTTCCCCGTCCATCCATGCCCCTTTCTGACCATAATAATCGACGGGAAGATTTTCTATTTCAGTTCCCTTAAATGATCGTGGTTTTTTTGCTTTTCCAATCACCAAAAGTTTCATTTTATGAGTTCCTGATGCATTTCCACAACACATAACAGTTATTCTTTCTTTAGACGATTTATGTCCAGAAGCCGACTTTTCACTCATCGAAGCTAGCGTTTTTGTTGGTAAGCACTTCCAGCACAAGCCAGTTTCATCTTTGAACTGAGACGTTCTTCCTGAAACGTTAGCTGACGAAGCCTGTGTCGCTGTTTGAACCTCGTTTCATCCAGCCTGACGAGGCGTTGAAACTTTCTTTTAAGTCCTAGATTCTCGTGGAAATGTCTTTTGCTGCTTCTGATGCACATTTGGCCGCTAATTGGTATTCTGCTCATTTTGATTCCAAATCTCTCGAATGTCGACGTTTTCATACTCTTTCTTTCCGAAGGACCTGCAGAACTATCACAATCTCTAGCAAACGCTTTCTCCTGACTTATTTTGTTTGACTATATCTCGAACAGTTTGACACCAATTTATATATTCTCGAAAGTTTTGACGTGGATTCTCCCTTTTCGAATCTCTCAATTAATGTAAGTTTCTGTTTTATCGTGAGTACAATTTTCCTTCGTTTTTTTGTTAATCGTTCTTTCTCCATTTTTAAACGGTATAGATGTGTAGAGCCAAAATATGAATTTTTGAGATTACATATACAACAAGAAAAATAATATTACACAGAAAGAAATTGAAAATAATCAAAAATACGTGTGTAATGAAAAAATCTGCTCTCTGTAAAGACACGCACTTTCACTGCTGTGGGAAGCAAAGCAACTGAATAAACAAACTACGAAAGACATTTGGAAAGGGACCGAAGATTTCGTGAACATTAGATTTTTTAGAACAAACGAAGTCCTGAGAGCTCACAAATATGGGCAATAAATATCGAAATAAATGGCAGGGCGACGTTTCTGTGTGTCCCTACGCGTATTTCGTTCAACAACGCGCATATTCAAGATCGCAATCTACTAATGCGTCTTATAATCATAATAGAAAAAAAAATCAATCGTACAATATTTTCAGGCACGGAATAACCCGCAAACCGGATAATCCATGCACGGATAATCGAGAGTACACTGTAATATCAATTTGAATCCAACTTTTGATTCAAATTGTTTGACACTTGGGGGAATATTAGTGTAAGAGACTCATTTCTTTTGAGCCATAAGAATCTTTCTGTTATGCTATTCATCCATAGTAGTCATATAAATAAAAATATCTGATAGGGACTACGTTGAAGCGGAAAATTAACATTGATTTTTTACGGGAAAAATTAAGATATGTCGTATTTTTTTTTATGTTATCAGACCTCACAATAATTAATTTATTTATTAACACACATTTTCCGAGTCAATTCACGATCTGACGCATTTAATCGCACATAATCAGCGCCTCTCAAAATGCGTATAATTAAAACGGATGATTTTCCAACTGCACACTGTAATATAAACACACTTCCGTCCGAAAAGGTGTTAAGTCACCGACGTTAAAAGCCGGCATTTAACTAGTACGCAATTATAATCCGCACAAATCATTATGCCCGACCAAAGTATGCAAATAAATTAAATGTGTTCACATACTCGACACGACGATTTTGGTCATGTCGCATGCGCAAAAACCTTGCAAAACACCGCGATTCTTCACGTTCGGACACGATTATTTAATAATTATCTATGCTCGGACAAATTTACATATTGTATGTGTTTTTATTTTTACGTAATAACGACGTCAAATCGGACACAGTATTGAACTTTGGGAAATTGCTCCGACGCTTCCGGTTACGCACCGCACAATGTCACGATGAATCTCGGAAAATTTACGGTAATCCTTCCGTTTCTAATTTTACACGCTCTTTGTGTGCGCCGAGATGATATTAGCCGAGCGAAAATAAAAATAAATATTACCTAATAAATACGATTAATTGAACTATGGCTATTTTTCAATGTATTAATAACTCATATTTTGTTTACAATGATTTTCGCAACAATGGAATTTGGCACACACACACAATGTTCATTATCATATCATGCTATTATCATAAAAAAAATCATTGTCACATATAATTTTCATTCATTTGATATCATCTGATGCTATACGATTTTATCGCAAATCATGCATTATTAATAATAACAACATGTGATACTGTCAATTTGATCATCAATTTAATATCCATTGCGACAATCCTTGAATAAAAATTGGCACATATGCTATGCAATATATTGCATAATATAAATATGCAATAAACCGTAATCAACACATTATATTATTTTATTAAAAATATTTGCAGAACTTTTTTTTCCCCTTTTGGCGCGTCTCGGTGCACCCAATCTTCCGGCGCCTGTGTGCCCCGCACAATCTGGCCATACGAACGGCGCGCCCCTGGATACTTTCCAGACATTGTCGTATAAAAATGATACAATGACCACATAATAATATCAAATTTATATTAATTTAAATTTAATTAAAAATAAAAGAACTTGATAGTGTGTCAATTTGACATAAACGTATGCGTTTACGCATTGCATGTCAGTGAAAATTTATAGCCTTGAAATATTTCCATATATATTTTGAATTATAGTGTTACCTCGGTTTACGTCCGATTTAAAATAAGTCCAACTTAAAATAATAAATCCTGAAACATTTTGTTTGGTATACGACCTTTGTTTAGATTGCGAGTCGTACGCGCATAAAAGGCACATGGAAGAGCTAACCACTAAGTAGCTGTAGAAACTAGGAGAAGGAAGACTACAGACAGTCTAAGAAAAAGATAGATACATACACTTCCTGCCTCGAAGGATAAGCAGAAATTATCTATTTCGGAATTACTATAGTTCAATTTTTAGTAAATGTCAAACCTGATGATTCTTAACTCTAGATCCAAGCAGAGAAAAAATAGAGAGATTTAAGTTTGTTAATTTTTCATTGATTACATCTCATTGTCTTTGTATTTATGTATCTTATTATGTAAACCGGAAAGTAATGATATTTTTTTTAACGTGAAGAAAATATATTTTAACAAGCAATGTACAGATATTATTCTGTAAAACAATTTCCATTGTTCTCTATAATCTTTTTCCACTGTTAAGGTCATTTTCGGTTCTTTTCTTGTAAAATTGTTCTGTAAAAATGGCCTTGGGTTGTCATGTTGCAGTATACGTCTTCGGTTATTTACAAAAATTGATCGCTTTCTAAATAAATTCGGCTTTAATCATTCAAATAAGGCAGAATAAACTTCGGCTGTAACTTTTTATCCAGGTTTTAATAATTCATAATGAATTGCGACAAAAATATCCCATCATATACAAAGAAGTACTCTTTTCAAGGTGAATGATGATCGAGGGGTTAAGAATGCTACTTGATTTAAAGAAAGTCATTGTTTTTTTTCTTTAGGTTGTTGTACAGCACCCACTTTTCATCATCAGTAACAATCCTTCTCAGAACCGTATCGGTCTCATACTTAGACAAGAGCGACAAATATAAGTTTGGCAAATGGGCTTGTACTGTTGACCAGGGACAGCCTAGCTCTTGTGACAAACAGGCATCATCTAGTTTTAGATATCTTCTTGAACTTAGTTTATCGTTTAATTCTCTATCACCACTTTTAATTTGTATTAACTATCTATTGCAATTTTGAAGTTTTAAGACATCTCCATAAATTTTGCAGATGTTCTTGGTAGTTTTGGCTTCAATCCCTCATTGAATAAAATGGCATAAAATGGTCCTCCTGAATTACTGGTCTTAATATGTTTACTAAGAATAAAATTGAATAAAAGAATATAAACTGTAGACTAAAAATAGAGCTTCAAAATAATACAAAACTAATGTAAAAACGCAACAACAATGGATTATCATTACTTTTCGGTTCAAGTATTGTTTAAATTAAAAAATCGTCCAGTGTCCAATTTATTTAGTATAAGTCCAAGCATTTAAAACAGTCTTTTTTGTGTATTTTTTATTAAAAATCAAACGCAAAACACAGTCAGATATCCGATTGACGTCAGTTCAATGTTACGAACCAAACATCAAATATATTTCATGGTTACTAAGATGCTTCACGCTAATACAGAGACTCTTTATCTCTGTTTGTCAAGGATAAAACAAAAAAAAGAAAATATTGTTAAATTTGCTAATAATAATAATTTAAAAGACTAAAATTCCGCGTAATTTATTTATCAAACAGTATATAACAAAAAAAACAGTTGATTCATTATATAGTGCTGTACCATTTCAACACTACAAAAATATAATAGAACGTATATTATATATGTATGATAATAAATAACTATTTATACAATATTTAAATTATTCATAATTAAAACCCACACTCGTATATACATACAATATAAACTATTTTTTTTATTTAATCAATTTTCGCCTTCAGAATCAACTTTCGTTTTAATAATTTGTCCAAAGTCGAGATACCCATCTGTAGAAATGTTTAAAAAACATAATACGTTGTCAAACGATTGTTAAATCAATGAAATGTATACATTAGTTATACAGTTAAATCCCCACTAACACTAAAATCGGGACCGTGTTATTGGGGGAATAGCCTGGCGCGTGTCGAATACACAGACGCTAGCCAACATTTGACTGTATGCGGCCGCCCGGCTGTGTGTGTGCAGCCGAACCCGTCGGCGTGAATGCGACCGTGCAAGTTGGGATAAAGGCCGCAATATTTCAATCCATTGCGTTATTCGGAGTAGTTTAATAGGGGGTTCGACTGTATATTATTTAATAATAATTATTAATATTTCTTGTTTTTACGTTATTTAAAGGATCAATATAAAAAAAATGTAATTAGAAGGAAAACGTAGTTTCAGGGTTCGAAAAAATGATTGATATTTTTTTTTATTTAGATAATCACGCAAATCGATTTAATACATATTTTTTAGATAGTTTATAGCTCTTCCATCTTATAAATCGATAAGAAAGTTTCGTCTTGTACGTAATGCTGGTAAAATGTCTTTTAAGGCCCTCAATATGCCTCATAGCATCTTCTTTTGTTGGAATTGGGTAGATTAAGTCTATCTTTTACTCACCAGATAATTTTTCGTCTTTGACTGTCTACTATATCATCGATATCCATAACTTCAGATGTCATCACGTTAATGTAATGCATTGCATATAAAATAAATACCTTTTAATTTTTGGGATCTTCTTGTCGTTACAATTTTAATAATAATATTTGTACCAGATTACTACTCCTTAACACTATACAGTCCGATCACACAACATGTGTGTCATCAACATGTGTGCGATCGTTCCGCAAACGTTTAGTGGGCGACTACACACAGCTTGTGTTATGTTTTTTTCAAACGTTAGTGACCGATCACACAACAAATGTGTTGTTTTTACTTTCGACCATAATTCAGAGATCTCAAACCTATTCAGTGAGGGTCATATTTAATTGTATTTGAACACAAATCACGTTATCGCGCGGACTGTGTAGTGTTAATATTAATTTAATTAAAAATACGTAAAAGCGGGGTTTTACTGTACTTTTCATATAATATAAAACTAGTACTTTGGACAGATCATTCTTTGTCCGAATAATCGCTTTTTGCAGACCATCATGAGGGAAAAGTGTATGATAAACGTTGGAATGAAAGAAGCTGTCCTTGTCCTGAATTAGAAACCCCCAGTTAAATTAAGGAATAATATAACTCTAAGCATTTCTTTAAAATGTGAGTATGTAATATAGGCTTACGCGTAATGTGACAGTGTAATATTGGAGGGGTTGAAATGGAGGCAAATTCAAAATTTAAATAGTCGAACACGCCGCTCACGAACACGACTTTGCAATTATTTTCGCAAATATTTACAGCAAATGCAATAATGTAAAAATGTTTATTTGCGTATTCACTGTACGTTTGACACACGCTTTAAATTTTGAAAGCATCCTATTTAACACGACATACGTTCGTTTAATATTAATGAAATACTAAGTGCCATTCACATATTGGGAATATATATTCATATTGAAATTTTACATCCAAGGTTACTTTCGTGTGTCTTATTTACGAACAGTGCATGTGTTGTAAATGCATTAAAACGCAATTGAATTTCATCAATGAATGAAGAAACTCAATTTCCTAATCTGACACATGTTTATACATTTTTGGTCAATTATAATCAAAGTTAAGCAAGGTCCCATCCGTCTGCATTGCACTGTATGTATGTCAACTTATAAGATATTTATTAATGAAGTAATTTTTATCACATCACGTTCAACGAAATGTGTCGAGATGAAATATTATCAAATTATAATGTCATCAATTTAGCGATTAGAAAGCTTCAGTTAAGGTGTATTTAATTAAAAAAAATACGTCGATTAACATAATTATAAATAAAAATCCAAAAATCGACTTACAGGTATTCGCTGTGCTGCAGAAGAGCGCGATACTCAAAAACAAATAACCACTGAACCTCGGTATGTTAACCACCATTTCAATAATTTAATACGATATGATTCCGTGCGATGGCTCTCAAATTTTTGGCAGCTAACGGACGTGTCCCAGTTGACAATTGTTGGCGGTACTGGCGACCGAGGCTGATTGCGCGGTAGGCCAGTCCGAGATGGCTGTAATCACTGAGCTGAGTTATATCATTATCGGGTGATTACCACTGCTTCTGCCACTGCTACCTCTCCGCGGTGCTGCAGCTCTTCCGCGGTACCGGTGGCCACACGTGCGGCCAACTGTCACCGCGGCGTTATTGCCGCATTGACCTCTTTTTGTGGCTGTTCAAGTTCAAGATAATAGGAGCGCCAAACACCAGATGTCTTGGTCATCCGCATCCAAAAGACTGCACCGCCGAAACGATGATGACCCACGACCGCATGATAAATCATCAACTCTGCGTCCATTGTTAATGCATTAAGCATAGGTCATCATCATACCGAAGACGAGATTTGAATCATTTTTATTAAAGAAATATAAAAAGAGATTAAGCTGACACAAGTAGCGCTTTTTTCAACCATCAACGTACTTCCGGAACCCAATTTTCGGTGTAATATAACATATAAGTAAAACATTGTTCATGATTTTTATCACTTTCAGCAATATAAAGAAGTCTTTAATCTCTGATAGAATCAATTACTAATGCTATTAGATATAATTGCAAATTAAATTTCAGCAATATAAGATGTTACGGGGCATTTCTTGGGCGCCCTGGCCTCATCCAACACCCTTCTCAATTTTATCCGATCTACCGCCACGTCTTTCCATCTACCTGTTAGTATTAATGATGCAGCGTCCTGCTGTACACATTCCAAATCCAGCGGTGTGACCTCCATGACCTCTTTGTGGTGCTGGATGTGAGTAGGAGGACGGGTGCCAGTGGGGACGTCCCCTAGAGCAGACCGCGCTCCGGGCTGCCCTCACGAGTCAATATGCTAGGCAGGTCACTACGGTTTCTCCATCCTCTGAAACTGACAAGGAGGCCCTTGACGATAGTCTCCATGGTCCGCCATGGGCTCCTCCTCGGCGACAGAATTCGCTGTTGTCACCCGTTGCCTTGGACACTCGAAGCCTTTGTAACGCGGGCCTTTAGAGTAGGAGATGGAGTGTGCGGATGTGGCAAACCCGCTCAATTCCACTCTATCGCAAGCCTTGCGGTGCTGGGCGTGAGAAGAGCGGGAAAGGAATCGACTCCTCACTCCGTTCTGACAAACATATGCCTCCTATGGCAAGTAAAAGCAGTGCGAGGTGTGTCCCCAACACCAAGTCAGGGCCCCCAAGTATTGAGTTTGGCTTGTTCTTCGTAGAGCCATACTTCACTGTACACATTCCAACCATATCAGACTTGGTCATCCTTTCCGTCGGAAGCAGGAAGGCTTGTTAACCATAAGCCTTTTTGATAGCTGACCAGTCCACCAGAGTCTGATCAGTATATTCTTGTATAGTCGCAACAGTTCCTCGTTGCTTCGGATATGCCATTCCCCGTCGTCGAATACGGCTCCAAATATACGTCTCAGAATCGTCCTCTCTAGGATATTTAGTTGTCGCTCATTTTGGTTGATTGGCGAAGTACATAACCCCCTTTTACTGTACGAGTTTCCCTTATGAGCGTCACCTAACTACCATCGAGCTCGTTCGCGAGTGCTTTTTAGTAATGCAAGCAACGCGGGTCGGTAGCGGAGTGCGAAGGGGGGTCTAACCGCTAAGGGCGTGTCGCGCTGCGATTCGGTGCAGCCATACTGACTCACTGTAGCGCAGTCATACTAACTCGCTTGGCACAATGTCCGAAGAATATGATGGGTGAGGAAGAAGTTCCCAAGAAAATCCATTTATTTTTTCTATGACATTTTTCAAAACGTGTGGGAAAACTCGACAAGCCACGAATATTTTTAGCCAAAATGATGTTGTTTATAACCCAACAGTGAGTAGCATCTACAGAAAATAAATATGGTTCTTCTTCTTACATACAAATTGGTTCTATTATTTTTGTAATAGGTCGTCATCCTTCTATTTTCAAGAAAAACTGCATTTGTTGCACTATTTAGTTATTAAGATTAATAATAAAATATAAATTAGTCGCAGGGGTTTCCGGTGAGTATGGAATCTAAGGCTGTTGTTTAGTCAAAATCATCGCATACACTAAAACACGTAAAACCTTTTCAGCCAATAACAAAAAAAATAATAAACATTAAATATGGCTCCCCAATTCAAGATGCTTCAAGGATAAAATGTACCAAATGACAGTGTACTTATACACAGGGGCGGCTCGTCCATATACACAGCGGAGCTTTAGCAAATCGGGAGAAAATATATTTTTATTTCTTATGTATACGAAAATATAAATATAATTTGTATTTATTAATCTGGTCAGTGCCTACGCGGGCAGTATTACAATCAAGAGGGCTGCCTACTCGTCAGTGATGCAAGCAACGCGGGTCGGTAGCGGAGTGCGAGGGGGAGGGGTCTAACCGCTAAGGGCCGTGACGCGCTGCGATTCAGTGCAGCCATACTGACTCACTGTAGCGCAGTCATACTGACTCGCTTGGGACAATGTCCGAAGAATATGATGGGTGAGGAAGAAGTTCCCAAGAAAATCCATTCATTTTTTCTATCGTCTTTTTCGAAACGTGAGAGAAGACTCGACAAGCCACGAATATTTTTAGCCAAAATTAAGTCGTTTATAACCCAATAGTGAGTAACAACTAAATAAAATAAATATGGGTGGAGTGGAGAGCCGTGTCCACTCCTCGATCAGTTAGTAGCCAGCTAATGTTGTCCTGGGGGTGCTCCGGTAGATCGTAGGCAACTTTTAAAAAAATATTATACCTTTTTTTATCATAAATTCACTGAAAATGGCTTGGATCTGTGGCAAGGGTTTAAATCACATCTTTGCATATTTTCATTTAATACCACTAAGTTCTTACAAGAAAGAGTTTAAATAATTGACAGAATTATGGCAAAGAATTATAGATAATTATGGAAATTATATTGTCAATGTCTTTAAAGACATATGCATTTAAAATAAATCATAAACTATTATATCTTGCGGGATAATATTATCACGAAGCGTTTAAATGAGAGTTTAATGGATTTGTGGTTAACGAGAAAGCTAATTCTAATCAACGGCTTAATACGATTTCGATGCAAAACTAACGATAATGCACTTCCTTAATTAATAAAGTATTATTTTAAATAAATCAAAACAAACGAAACATTTACTAGAATATAAAACAAACGATGATCAAATATCGTTCAAATAAGAATTTCCGCCATTCGGTTCATTGGTTAGCGAACGTTGCCCAACGTCGACTATCACTTTTCGCAAGAATCAGAGTGGATCCGTTAAATTGACATTGTTTTTGGGTTACCTCAGGGTCGAGTTAGCACACTCTGCACCTTTACAATTGCGCAACGCAGACAACGCCGGTTACGACGACGACCGGTTTTCCATCCTTGCAGCGAGACACCGGGAAGTGCAAGTGCAATATGTTTGCGAATAAAAAAAAATTGCATGCGTGAAATTGCACTTTTTTATCGAGCCGATCTGCGAAAACAGTAAAAGTGATTCCGAACAGTTGTTAGTGGTTAACATGGCGAGCGAGCATATCACCAGGAAATGTTTAAAAAATCATTATAACTGCTAATGTGCGTATACGCATATGGAACTAGCATACATGTGATGGCGATAACGGACATTGGATGCGTTTTCTACCACGTGTATAATAATTAGGTATTTGTTGGTTCCAACGCGGGTGTTAATCGATGCGTTTAGGAATTTGTTATAACAATTATGGCTAATTAGTTAGGATATTAAATTTAAAAAAATATCTATGTGACGTTTTTTAAATTGATTTTATCTAGATGCGATTTATCAATTTATGAATTGTTTTTTATGTTTTGTTTTAAAACGTCATTGTATATGCCATTGTCATTTTTTCTAATTGTTTACGTAGCTAATAATAGAATAAATCTAGTCTAAATATAAATAATCCATGGCCTTTATTGTCACAATCATGAGTTATGAGAAGCCAGGCCGCTATCCCGGCCAATTCGGTGACGTGTGTGCTACGGGAGATGCCCCTAGCACCCGATCAGACCGTAAATTAAATACGAATTGGCCCTATACTCATCTGATTATTATTGTTACAATCCGCTCGTTGATAGCTCGGCTCCCGGGCTCATGGCTGGTGACCTGACCCGTATTTGAAGAGCCCAGATAACCAGGAGAACGACCGTCACAGTTGTATGTAATTGCGAAAAAAAATATCGCTCCGTACCGCATGCGAACGAGATAAAGCATAGCGCGTATGTAAGTGCGAGCGAGAAAAAAGTTCGTGCTGTGCAAGTGGTGAAAACACATACGATGAGCCGAGAGCGTGCCTCAGTCCCGGCCGAACATCGTCGAGTTTGCACGTCGCTTACGAGTAATATTGTTTAGTAAAAAATCCAAAATACCGACCAAATTATAAAGCATATCATGAAAAGCTACTTTTATTCTTAGAAAAATCCATTTTTAAACAAATGTCAACGTTTCGAAGAATTTATCATTTATTTATTTATTATTTACGTGGCCTTATAACCCTGAGGCGGGTTTTTGCCACCTGGAGGACACCTCCGTCTCAACCATGATGTCATGAC
>JAGXCT010036634.1:6796-49373 GCA_022495035.1 Philopotamus ludificatus | reverse complement strand
GCGGACGCTCTGATTGGTCCGTCATCTCGGAAGAGGGCGCATTCTATATAGCGAAGCATAAGCACACGAAATGTGACCATTGATTTTATAACAGCAGCTTGCGCCGATGCATACCCTAAGAAGCTTAGGGGTCTTGAAAGACTCTCGACATTCAAATGGTTTATATAAAATAAATAATACATCGTAATTAAAAAATATATTTATAAAACAATTGACAAATAACAAAAATCTGAGCGTACAATAATTTTAGCAATATTAACAATGTCTTAAATACTAAATTAACATCAAAATTCCACTTAAAAGTTGTACATAATACAATTCATATCGTTTTATTCCGGACTAGTGCTGGATGCCAGTTGTTGTGCAGCCTCCGCTTCACTTATTCTTTTCATGACTATAATTTGCTGTGCTTCGACGTAACAAGACATAATTTTGTTCATATAATTGATGTATTTTCCGGCACACTTTTCGGCACACGATAACTAAAAATAAATACATACTTATTATTTATTATTATAATTATGTATCGCGACACATAAAAAACAAAATTATAGATATAATACCTCGTCGTCGCATAGTTTTCTCGTGTTAAAATTGTTTACGCAATATCCGAAGCATGTTTCAGTCATTACATTGTACAATAGCATGAAATCCTTAAACTGAAATTAAAACAAAAATATTTATTGATAATTTATTGTCATCAACATGTTTAGCGCATCAACCAAAGATTTTATTTCAAAATATCATTTTTCACTTCACATATAGCTGATACATAACCTCGAATATTTTATTATATTCTTTTAGAGCGATTGCCATCACGAAAGACAAAATTTAACCTTGAACAATAGTGATTTGATAATAAATTAGATATAACTCACACTATGTGCTCCTGCAGCGTCCATGATAAACGTCAAAGTCAAACTAACCTAACATTTTAACCAGTGTTGCCAGTAAGAATCAAGTCTGCCATGTTAAAAAAATAGTCTTATATTCGAATTAGGAGTCCGCTCTTGTAAGCTTTGTATAAAAAATATTTGGATAGGAATGTATACATTAAGCCCATGGGAATATCTAGAAACCATAGGTTTAGTAGATAATTGAAAGTTTAAGCTCTAATTATGAATTTTAATTTTTTTTCAGGTTCCTCAACTCATCTCGATATTATTAAAAAAATCCATCATTCAAAGTAAAACTAGAGTCTAACTTCTCCCCCATCCGTCCGATTGCGACTGGAATCCCTCAAGGATCGAATCTCTCCCCACTTTTGTTCTCAATCTACACAAGCGATATTCCGATTCCAAAAAATAAAAAAAAATACTCCCAACATTCCATTTTAAAATCATCAGATTCCAAGAGTTAAAAAAAATCAGCAACCAGCTTGCTTTTCTTCTTTTTTAATTTAAAAGCTTTCTTTAATTTTTATATTTCCTCTAATTTTCTTCTGCTTTTACTTATATATAACACTTTATCTTTACATTTTTTTTCTATATATTAATACTTGTTTTCAGGTGCCAATGATTTTTAATTTTTCTCGAATATCACTTAATATAAATCCTACATTCCACAAACTTTTTGTATTTGTCTAAAAAAATAATAAAAACAACAATATAATGGTCCATTAGCACGGATGCGCTGTTTTTTATCACTCCGTACCGAATAAGAGCGAGAAAAAACAACGCGCATATACAAGTGGGAGCGAGAAAAAATATCGTGCTATATAAGTGTAGAAACCACATGCGTCATAATGATTAGTAAAAATATATAAAATTCCGACCAAATTATGAAGCATATCTTGACTAACTACTTTTATTAGAAAAATCCATTTTTAAAACAAATGTCAAGGTATTGTCGAAGAATTGATCTTGACTTGAAATGTTTGGGGTCTATTTTCATACAAAATATACCTCATCGACCAGAGCCGTAGGTTTCGATCCGCTGTGATGGATCGGTTAAGAAAACTTGCATCCTCATTCTTTCTAATTCTGGTTGATCGATATGAAAATATTATGGGTGTGGTGGTCATTTCAAGGACGCATACCTACGACGTTGAAAAGTCACTGACACCAAAATAATCGCTATTTATAGAAAACGCAGAACAACAAGCCGTCGGTCGTCTAAAAATACATTTCTGTTTCTGGTAATACAGTTTTTTCACGTCAAATACACCCTTTTTCAAATCAAATGCATCCTTTTACAAATCAAATACACCCTTTTTCAAATTAAATACAACTTTTTACAGTTCAAATGCACCTTCCTTTTTTAAAATTAAATACGTTTTTTTTTTCAGTTCCTTCAAAAATGTAAAAACGCGTTCCACTGAATTTATGGAGTACTCCGAATTTACGTTTTCCCACTGGAATAGCAAAAAAAAACCGCAGACGCGCAACAATCGAGAGAGAAGCGGAGAGGAAGCGAAGCCGACACCACGCAAAGCTCCTGGACACCAGCCACGTGAACCACCACGGCACCGATTCTCTCAGGAAGGACTACGCTTCGAAGACCAGACGAACTTCCGAAAAATTGCTGCCAGATCTACCGACCGACCACCAACGAGACGTTTCTTTACCAGCCGACGGTACCAGATCTTCGAAGATCCCAGCTGACCAACTCCGAGGCCACCAGACAGAGCCTTTAACACGCAAAAAGGACGAAAAGGCCCGGCAAATTATTTTTGAAGAGCACGAAACTCTTGATATCACTGATTCACATCCACTGTAAGAATCCTACATGGGGGTCGAAAAGTAATCAAAATGTCTTCGATGAGCTCATTTCTACCAAGGGGAAAAGATGTCAAGGCCAACAATAGAAGAAGCGCACTTACACCGTTGTATGCTATTTTTGTTCGATCAGTGAAAAAAGTGAAAAAAATTACCGATACTTAACGGGGATATTCTGAAACTAAACAAGTGTCATCGGTGGTTTAAAAAGTTTAAAAATGGAAATAGGGATCTTAAAGATGTCGCACGAAAAAGATGACCCCAAAAATTAGATGATGATATCCTGAAGGTGATAAGTGGATTCAGATCCTCGTCAAACAATTGAATTGAAGATTGGCTGTCCATGATCTACAGTTGAGGATCATCTTCGTCGCATAGGAAAATTGTACAGGCAAGGAATTAGGGTTCATGAATTGACGAAGACAGAGCTTGATCGACACAGTACCATCTGTGTGTCTCGGTATGAAGCCGATCCGTTTTTGTGGGGCGAATTGTAATTGGAGATGAGAAGTGTGTGCTATACAATAATCTTATACGAAAAAAACAATGGCTTTCTTCCGGAGAAGTACCTGTTCTGACCCCTCGATCGTCACTAACAATAAAGAAGGTTCTTGTTTGTGTGTGGTGGGATTTTTCTGGAATTATACACTATGAGCTCATAAAAAAGGGATCTGTTTTGGTTAATAACAAAAAAGGATCCTTCAACACGATAACGCGAGGCCTCACGCTGCAAAAATAACACAGGAAAAAATAAGGAATCGTCTAACTCCTCCACCGTATTCACCGAATCTCGCACCGTCGAAATACCACTTATCAGAGCGTTAGAGCATACATTAAGAGGTTTCTATTAATTCTTGTTTTTCTCCATAAATTTGTTGATTTTTGGCGAGCAACCAATCCAGTCAAACAAAAAGCCCAATACAAATGAATATTCCGTACAATCGAGAGTGAATACATAATTATTATGGTAGATTTCGTGTGTATGCGTGCAGTATGCATGAATAACAATTGAAAATATCGGAATATTGTTTTTATTATTTTTTTTTTACATAGCAAATTACATAATCATGCATATCATCAAAGTTTGTTAGTGTATTATGTATTCATTATGTATGTAGTTATTTCAATTAAATAAGTGAAGACTAAAAATAAAAATGAGCTTAAAAACAATCCTACATTTTAACAACTATAATATATATAGCGGAGATTCGCCTCGTTATGTACGTTCGGACATACCTTTCAGAGAAACGGTGTTCCTCAACAAACCACAAATTGGGCTCATCCGTTCAATAACCCAATAATAATATTAGTATAGTAAAATATACGGAAATGCCCAAGCTTCATTTTACGATGGTACACTCCACACGTAAACAATAATATATAAAATATGTACGCACGATTCAACTTTTGGCACGGTTTCATTTAATTACGCAGCCGACAAAACCGGAATAATTAATTGTCCGCGTGGAAAGAGAATCGGGCGCACTACACCATCAAAAAAATTTAATAACAAACAATGCGAATTTAATAATTATATATTTATTTCAGAATCAACAATTAAACGGTGAAATAAGGTGTTACAAAGCAATGTGCCCCGATAATATCGATATTTAACTTTTTCATCGAAAAAATATCAAATCCAAAAATTGATTGAAAGATACGATTTTTTTTGTTATATATTAAAAATAGAACTATTTGAATAAACGGGGTCGCATTATCAATCATAAATATTTCAACATTATATTGAACAATAGTAAGGTAATATGACATATATTTTTATCGATATAACTATACAAATTTAATAATAATATTATAATCACAATTTTCATTCACAAGTAACGCCGTCGGAATAGCAAGCTCGCCCAAGTGTGAGTGTAGCGGAGAGACGTACAGCGATCGCACTATTTCCGATTATACTCCATTAAACAAAGAAAAGTGTCGTTTACAATACATGCATAAATGTAAAATGGACACAACCCAATCACTGGTATCGTAGATCTTTCGTATAACAAAACTAGTGTCATTTTTCAATAATCATAGTACGAATAAAAAAAAATTATTAGCCGTTATATTACTGAATACATACAAAAATGTTATCGACGTTAATATTTTAAAGCACATTTAATTCATGAAACGTATATAAAATTGAAAGTTGTATATATATATATAAATATCTATGTATAATTAGACTAATTAAGGCATCTCACTGTAAAATATAAACGTTGACATATTGAAAAATACGTCATTGTAGCGTAACTATGTAGAAACGTAATATGCTCAATTCACTATTGGACGTCTGTTCTGCGACAAATGTTCTCCGGCTCGGCTCAAAGAAAACAATACACGATTAACATCTGCAGCCATTTTGAAAAAATATGAATTCATTTGTTTTTTATTTAAATAATTTATTTATTCTGCTCCATACAGAGTACCGAGCATTGAAATTGTAACACCTTGCAATTTCAAGTAAACCAGTTATACAACATCAGGTAAGTAACGGATTATCTCAAAAAAATAAATTTGGGATATATATGGTGTACCGGAAAGTTCTGTCCGTTCCGGTCACAAAAGTATTCACTCTTTTTATCACTGTATGTATAGATACTGACCTAATCAATTAAAACGAAGATAATTCATGTTAGTATTAAGTGAGACGCGATCGTGTACCTATGGCCACTGAGATGTTCATTTACTCCACTGTATAAGAAATGCTACAGAAGCGTGTAAAAATTTATTGAAAGTGTTTGGTGAAGGTGCAGTTTCTGATAAGAGATGCAGAAGATGGTTCGAAAAATTTCAAATAGTTGATTTCGACCTTTCTGCTAAGCCACGCTTTGGGCGGTCATCTTTGATCGATGACGATCAAGGTCATGTTGGAGCAAAATCCCATTTTGAAAACATCGGAGATTGCGGAAAGGCTTGATTCGGCTCAACAAACCATTTCGGACCATATGCGAAAACTAGGATTGTTGTGGAAATATTCGAGATGGGGGCCACATGAGTTAAGTGAGAAGAATTTGGATGAGTCACCATATGCACGAAACAAAATCAAACTCTTCCTGGACTGGATGATAACTAGGGATGAAAAGCAGATTAACCCCATGTGTGATTTGCCAGAACTGGATTCGGGCACATCGAAACTTTTTATAGTGATTTGCCCAAATCCAGCTCGGGTCATTCCACCACCAGTCTAGAGAACGCATCGCACGCGTTGAGTGACACGTGTCGTAATTTGATCTTTCGAGAACAATTACCCACTTTTTTCCCAAGAGGTTGACCACAGAAGTGGTTAACTATGAAAACATCATTAGGAGAAGAGCATATTGTGAATCCAGAGAACCTGCCACCTCCACTTCTAAGCCGAAGTTGAGCCTGAATAAGAGAATGTTGAGAAGAAGATATCAGACAAGCACAGGTTCCATTTTTGCCTAATAAGGCATTTTTTAAAAACGGGATATACAAATTGCCATTAATGGCCTAAATTTGAATCCAGTTTGTGAGGCATAGATCTGGAGAGGCGATGCACCCAGCTGGCTAAATGACTCGGGGGTGCTTCTCATATTTTGGAATTGAAGAATTATCATACATAGAGTAAGAGTTAACTCTGCCGTGTACAAATCCATACTGGATACCCGTCTTCTACCGTCAATCGAAAACCATCATTCCAGCACAATTGACATAATCTTCAAGATGACAGTGCTCCGTGTCACAGATCCGGAAAGATAAGATACTTATTTTTAGTAGCAGTAACTGTTGCAAACGGAATTTTTTTTCTAGGCCAACATGGAATTTTGAGGGAATTCACCAGATCTTAACCCCATTGAGAATTTGTGGCACATTATGGCGGTTGAAATACTCTTGAGAGTCTAAGAGTACAGGAATTCACACATCTCGGCTCAATTGTTACGAATAACAATGAAACCAATTTGGAAGTATGAAAAAGAACCATGCTGGTAAACCGGTGCTACGTTGGACTTCAAAGAATCTACAGTCGAGATTCAGTTTCTCTTCAAGAAGACCAAAGTCAAGGTCTACATGACCCACATCAGGCCCGTCCTGACATACGGCTTTGACAAAACAAGATGAGTGACAATTGAACATCCTGGAGGAGAATTCTGAGACGAATATTAGGAGCCATATTCGACAACGGGAATGGCATATCCGAAGCAACATGGAGCTGTACCGACTATACAAGGATATACTGGTCACAGTTGTCGTCAGAGTGGCCAGATTGGGGGGCGGGTCACGTGTCAAGGATGCGGGAGAGTCATCCGCCGAAAAGGCTTATGGTTAACAAGCCTTTCTGTCTCTGGAGGAAAGGAAGACCAAGGCTGAGGTGGTTGGACTGTGCACAGAGGGATACTGCATCATTAAAACATACCGGAAGATAGAGTAATGTAGCGGCAGACCGGATAAAATGGCGAAGGGTGTTGGTTGAGGCCAGGGCTCTACATCAGTAGAAAGTATGTAGGGATTTAAATTGAACATTTACAGGGTTTAGTCGACTCTATGCCGCAGAGGATTCGTGATAAAGCAAAAATGAGGACTGAGAAAATACGAAAAATTGAATGTCTTTAAAAAGACTCGAATCTCAAATGTTTCCTGTCTCAAATATTACCCCCCAAAATTTTCACGGCAATCCTATTATGTCATATTATGTACTTGATTGTTCGTAGAACGAGTTTTTAACCTGTCATTGATTATACAGATAGAATATTAAAAAAAACAGAAATTTTGCAGGTGTTACAATTTCACTGCTCGGTGAATTTAATTACTCTCGCTTTACAATGCAATAAAAATCCATCGGAATCTAATCAATAGGGAAAGTACAGAATAAATTTTAATAAAATGCGAGGACTATTATCGAAAATCCGAGAAATAAAGACCGCGAGGCCGGCTCACTAGAGTAGCACGATTATTTTATGTATAAGTATTGTTATTTAATAGATTAACATCTACGTGGCTCATACACACTATCACTAGCTAATTATAAACAAATCATGTTCAAGTAATGTCGCATCTATATCATCAAAAACCGAGATTTACGTTTATAAATATCATAAAAAAATATTTACAATATACAATTGACTCGAATGGATTGAGAGATAAGTGGCCTTATGCTCTAAACGTCCTCGTATTATTCGTGAAAATCGTCGATTAATTTAGCTAGCAATAGTAAATACATTCAACCGTCCTGTGTTTTAAAAAACTATGATCTCGATCGATAACTATTTTACCGAGTGCTTTTCTCATCGGCAAGACATAGACGTATACGGTAATGTGACCAAAAAATTCCAGGAATTAAAAATGCCCTTCAAAATATTATCTTCAGTCTACAATGCTCACAGTCAAATAATATTTTAAAAAAAAAAAAAAATCACCAATTTATTGCTAGCCAATATAAATATTGTACGCTATATACAAATAATTACAAGGTACATATAAATATGTAAATATCTTCAAAACGATTGAATTAAAGATGTTGCCATGTCGGATTCATTAAACTAGTGTTGGACTCTATGGATCTAGCTATCTCCTCGTGTATGCCGTGATTCAACCACAGCATTTGCAATTTGTTATATCTATCCTCGCAGAGATGCAGAGGATTGCCTCTCCGCAATCCCTGATCGGTTTCTCCGTACTGATCTACGTACGGAGGGGGGGCAACACAACCCTTGGCGGGCGCGGCGAGCAGCAGAATCTCGCATTCCCGCACCCGGAGGAAGATGCCGGCGCCCGAGCCGCACTTGTGCGTGTGGTACGTGCAAGCGCCCACCGGCACCTTGTTCAGCTCTATCTGACAGCAGTAGCTCTGCGAGCAGAGCATTTTGCCGCAAATCAGGCACATTGTCGGATTCCTCGAATCTTCCCTATCCGAATTGGGACACGTGAACAACGACACGGTGTTGATAAGCTCGCTATAATCGTGCGGCAGCGATACCAACTTGCGCAGCTGCGGTTGCCGGGGTGTGTCCAGCAGCGGCATCTTCTCCAAGTACTGAATCACTCCCGAATGTTGACACCACTCGGAGGCCAGATTGCACTCTGTGGACGAGCAGAATATCTCGTCAAAGGTGCTCGGCAGACCGAGGAATTTGCACATGTTTTCGAAGGTGTCGCCGCCCTTCTCCGTCAGCTCTGTCGGCGCGGGTATATCGAATAGAAAGTGATAAAACGTGCAAGCGTTTCTGAGGAATGCGAGACATCCTTTCTTGATAACGGTCCACGTCAGCTGCTCGTCGAGAACGGACGTGTCGATCTTTCGGTTCGTCCTTTTGAATATCATAAAAAGTTTTGGTAAACTCTCCGCGGCGTCCGATGCGACGGCGTTAGAATCATTATCACATTTAACATCCATCTTGACGTCACTAGCACAATTATTAAAATCAGCTGTTATCATAATTTTAACTATACTAATAAGTAGAACTAATTTACAAATATGTTGATTTATTATATTGTCGGGAGGTATCGGAGATACTTCGTGATCGTTTATAAAGAGACTAGGATGAGACATTGTTAAAGCTATGAGATATCCGACGGAATCCCAATCTAGTATACACGTTTCGCACGAAGTTCTCGAACCCATGAACGGATTGAGAAGCTGAAATGCGTAATCGTTAATAATTTCCTGCTTCACGCTGATCGTGCCGAGAACTCCGGCTATCCTGTAAATTAAAATAGAGGTTTATATAAAAACGTACGAATAAAATAGATCATCGGATGCGAAAAAAGATGAACCTTATGAGTGCTTGAAGACAATCACGATGACGACTAGGAAGGTGACCGAACAACGGGCGATTTGAAGCCTGAGAAACGGCGTCGATCGAGTGCAAGGTGTACGTGACACCCGACCACGCTACTGGCACGACGCGAACATCTCCGGGAAATGATTTGACTCCCAAACCACGAGAATAAATTCCCTATAAATATAAAAAATAATTAAAAATAGATACAAGATGAAATATATATTAAATTTGTGTGTACACACCGAAGCAAACAGTTGAATGAAGCTCTTAGGTTCGTCATTGAAGTGTGGAACATTTTTTGGAAATATGGCATAATACTTTTGATTTATTTTTCCCAATTCCTTAGCGCTCTAAAAAAATATATAATATAATACTTATATTTCAATTGCATGATGTTTTTAATTAAAAAGATGTATACTCACATCTTCAACTGGATACGATAACATTTTGTTTAATATCATTGTAGGTTTTGACGCTGCCGGTTGTGGTTCTGTGGCGTTTTCAGGATCTAGCTGATTTTGCTCTTCTTGTATTTGTTTTGTAAACTTAAAAAAAACACACATAAGATTAAAAATATGTCTAATCGAAAGTAATGAATAAGTCAGACGATTCAATGATACCTTCGATATGAATACATTTAAAAATATAACATGGAGGCCAGAAACCCATTCCGGAAAACTTATATCGGGTATTATTTCAGTTTTACTTTTTGATTGTAACGATTTTAACGAGGGAATTAGCGGCAATGCGATATTAGATATGCATTCGCACAATGGACAGAGGTATTCTTGTCTATCTACATTAAAAGCTGCCGGTTGCCGAAGACGATAAGGCCTGAAAATGATTAATAAATATTATTTCATATATAGAAACAGCACCAATGAATTTTGTTACATACCTCCGATTCTCCTTGTTGACTACATTATCGTAATATTTTTGCCAACAGTGACTGTGCATAACATGCCCGCATGTCGAAATATGAGGAGCTGGTGCCAAGGTCGAAGCTAAACATATTCCGGCTGCAGTCGGAATCGCTTCACCGGTTCTAAACAAATTACTTAATTAATACACATATCCCGCGCTTTTTAATTTAACGTTATGAATTTTTGGTACACATACTTGTTACTCAAAAGTACGGTAGACTGTTGAATGAAACCGGCTAAGACAAGAAGAGGCCCGTTCATTGTCACCTGAGTGTCTTCTTGACATAGGATGCACGTGTGGGTACTTTCAATTATCTCGTGTGGTATATTCGTATCCATGAATGATGTACCGCTAGGAGGTGACACGTCCATGACAGATGGAGAATCTGCTGTACCACCTAAGCCATATGCGCTCGGTACTGATTTAATAACAAGATTGAGCATAAATATAGATAAAATGTTATTAAATATAGTGTTGTTGTCAGGGGCATACGGTGGTGTTGATTTTGGGTGTGCTGAATGTGGAAAAAAAAATATAAAAAAAAATACAGTTTTTTTTTAATGAATTCCATTATTATTTATACATTAATTCTATTCTTCGTTTTTGCGACATAAAGAATAGAATTATTGTATAAATAATAATAACAAAAATTAAAAAAAAAACTGTATTTTTTTTCCACATTCAGCACACCCAACACCAAGTCCACTGCACGCCACTGGTTGTTATCCTTACTCATCATGGACTCGGTTATTGGTGGGATTATCGAATTTGTTTTATTCGATCTGGTTTGCATTTTATGTGTTCTCACTTTAGACTTCATTTGCTCATCTTTTTTCGATGGGTCTGTAAAATATGATATTATGATTAATATTTTTGTATGCAGTTTAACGGCCGAAGACGTGCTGTCAATTCGTAGCACATTCGTCTACTCAATCTCAACCTCCTATGCGTGGCCTGGGCTCGGTCGCGAGCTCGACTCGCAGCATATAATAAATAACAATAAATAATTATTTGTTTTTGAAGAAATTTTGAACACTCCATCTTCAAATAAAAATTATGATGATAAGATAAATATTATTAAAATTTGTAGACCACCCCCGCCTCTTCCAAACTTATTTAGTAAACAAGGATAAAAAAAAAATGAATATACTAGACATTTTTCATTTTCAAAATATGATAGGAGACTGTGAAGGTAAATCAATCCATGTGGAATAAAAGCAGGTTTGCTGACCTCAATCATTTGGATGAGGCACTGAAAAAATACGAGGGATAACAATCACACGTTCAATCATTTTTTTCCTTAAAAATGTTTGGCAAACAGCGGATAGAACAAACGATTGACGCTCAATGTAAAACTAATATAAGTCAACATAATGAACTAGTAAATAAAAATAGACCAATAAATAAATAATGTTTTGCAACTCCTCAGAAATAAGCAAGAGAATAATGGCGAAAAATTATGGGATTCTTATGTATCTGAACAAAAATGAAATTTTTGAAGTAAAGACAGAATTTAGTTAGTTGTGTAATACAATAGTTGATAGCGTATGCAATCAAATAGAAATGTCAAAATTAGATTACTTCCACCTCCTTATGAATGAAAAATATGCTCAATTTAAAGAAAATTTTCCAAATAGTTTATTTAATAATGTTAAAAAATTTGTAAAAAAAACTATTATTTTTTTCCATATTCAGCACACCCATCTTCAACACCCATCGTACCCCACTGATATCGACATACCGGTTTCAACATCGTCGAATAAAATTGCATTCTCCTTCATAAAATTGTGCTGCATTGCTTGCATTTGAGCCATTACTTTTGCACGTTTTTCAGCTGCCAATCGTGCACGACGCTCTTTTTCAGTTTCTACAAATTAGAAACAAAATATAATTATTATAAGACTATTTCCATAACCTTAAAGAATACATATTATAAATAATCATTTATTTTCTGCAATTGCGAAAAAAAATAATAACAATATTCGCTGCTGTTGCCACAGGTGCAATGTTTTTTCTCGCTCGCATCCGTTACGATGTGCCATGTGTTGTGAGAGCTCAGTCTGCGGCAAGACATCGCCGAGAGCATTGTCGTTTGTGCGTCATATTGATTAGTTAATAAATCCAAAATATTAACCAAATTGTTGAAGCCCCAACAGAGATGCGCCCGCCTTAACCTTGTCTTTCCAATGTAGTCTCGGCCCCTTATCAGGGCGGGTTCTCCCAGGCCTAGAGTTCACAACAGTATGGCAACCAGCCTATCGCCGCCCATTCGGGCTACATGCCCTGCCCAAAGTAGGCGTTGCGTGCGAATGAATAAGGACTATAATATATCTCCATACATGGCCATGACCTCGTTATTAGATCGCATCTTCCTATATCCAGGACTAGAATCGTCCAGATGCGGTCTGAATATCCGCCTTAAGACTTAAGATAAAACTGGACAAAAACTATCCTGGTATATAAAGCATCGCAAGCTGGACACGAGAAGAAAGAAGATATAATAAATAAATAATTGCATTACCTTGTGGGGCAGAATTTTCATCCTCTGCAGGTTTAATCGGAACTGATTCGCATTGGGTCTGCGCTGGAATGTCTTTATTCAATACAGCAATACTTCTGAAAAAGAATCATTCAATGTGAAAAAAATCACGTCGGTTTGAAAGAATGCGAGATAAATTTCTCCGCTTGTATCTTTGAATATTTTAAAATAGCTGTAAAATAATTTAACTTAGTTTCAGACCTAATTAATTTCTACTTGGTTTTTTTTTTATAAAAAAACATGGAATTCTATTATTTGGGAATATAAGGATGCAGAAAAAGGTGATCTTTTCAAACAATATGCTGAAAGTTTGATCTTACAATGGGATTTTAACAATAGAACACTTATTTTGTCTAAAGACTATTTTTTCCGATACTTCAATAGGTACAAAACCGGAATTTTTTTTAAAAGAAATCAAAGTAATAAAAAAAAGTTTCAGCAATGTCTGGGTTAACCTATATAAACGACATACCTAAATTTATTCAATGTCCATGTAAGGAGATCTCGATGAGCTTCGACGCGCGGACTATTTTGCAACTGGGCTAAATGCGTTGTAAGACCGGCTCGTGCAGCTCTCTCAGAAAACACCAAAAACGGATAACGGCCGCTCTCTTCCTCTTGGAGAGCCATACCCATCAAATGTAAAACCTTAAACAATAGTCACAATACAAATTAAACTCTCTCAATGCTAGTTCTAATGTCCACAGTATTTCAACTGACCTTGTGAAGTTGCATTTCGCTGAACGATCTAGCATGTAGATCAAGGCACCGTGATAATACTGTTCCCATTATATGAAGCATAACATCGCATTGCAGAAGATCGGCTAACATCGAAAAAGACGATGCAAGACGAGGTAAATCGGGCGGCGGACAACACTCTAATTCTCCTAATAAAAAAATATTCGGATTATAATTTAAAATGATTAGCTCCATCTTAAATACATTTTTAATATGGACTTACCTGCGTTTTTACGACGTTTACGTTGAACCTCTTCACTTTTGGAAAGTTCTTCACGCGTGTAATGATAAAAGAACACGTTGTATTCCGGATAAAAATTGGGACGCAGTGAATACACACCGCAGCCTTTACCGTTGGCCGGTTTTTTAAACTCGGCAATCTTTAATTAACACAAAAATGATAAAAAAAACAATCTGACGTTGAATACTTTGAGATTAATGATTGTATTTACCTCATCGATAACGTTTTCTAATCCAGTTTCATGCAATTGATCTTCTGGTAGAGTTCTATTGAGTTCGGAGTGACTTAGAGGTGTACCGCACAGCTGTTGGATAATTTCTTTCTTAGTACGCTCCTCCATAGTGCATTCGCTAACCCCGGACATATGTCGTTCACCGATAACTAGACAATTATATTATTAATAAAATTATATAAAATACGCGTGTATTATTCGAAATGAAAATTGCATTACTTGTGATGAGAAGTCCTAAAAATTCTTCGACGAGACTTATAGTCTGGCGAATTGAATCATCTTCGTTTGATTTGCTGTTGCCAGCCTCAAAATCGGATTGAGCCCAATTCACGAGGTTAAATTTATTTAATAAATGTATCAAATATTCATTTCTCTCGATGAGCGATGCGCCAACTTGCAACAAGACAATGTCCCGATCTAACATTTCTGATCGACACTTCACATTATGATAGAAGTATAGTTGATTGAGTAACGCATAGCCATTGCGTCTCCACATTCCAGCGTGGACCTGAGAAATCATCGCTTGAGTGCGCAAAACGGGTTCTGGAGAAAATACAGACGATTAAATGAATGCATATTAAATCGAATATAAAAATATTCAGACGATAATTACCGATAATTTGTTCCGGAGACGGCTTCGATGGCATATGAAATTCAGAACTATCGAAAGTCAAACCGAAATTGTGAAGTTGAAGATGAAGACCCGATAAGAATCTGCTAAGTGGAAGATGTATTGAAACCGGTTGATTAGCTACGTCGTATTGAATACACGTGGCACTGTGATCGGCAAGTTCTGAAAATAAAATGAACGCTTGAAACTTTGCACAAGTTTTATCCATACTCTTATGGAATGTATCATTGATACCTTTAGGTATTGCTGTAGCACAAGATGCGGGAGGATTGCTATGCAACTGCTTCAGAGTTGCTCGGTATGCTTTTACCAGGACTACCTTATCTGTTCCGCACCATTCCAATACCACGGATATTACGGTGGCCAGTTTAATGTGCAAGTTGAAGGCAGATTCCCACTCCGGTTCAAACTCCATATGCTGGCCAACCTAATGGAAATTTAAATATACATTTATATATGCATTCACCAAAAATTGCAAAACAATAAGATTGTAGCGGAAATTATTAGGGGGACCGAAAAGTAATCAAAATTTCTCTTTTGTCTCGGTACGAAGCGGTTCCGTTTTTGCGGCGAATTGTAACTGGAGATGAGAAGTGGGTGCTATACAATAATCCTGTACGAAAAAAACAATAACTTTCTTCCGGAGAAGTACCTGTTCCGACCCCTCGACTATCACTAATAATATAGAAGGTCATTGTTTGTGTATGGTTGGATTTTTCTGGAATTATGAATTGCTTGAACCTGGTCAGACCATTACAGCGACAGCTCATAAAACTATATGTTTTGGTCAATAACAAAAAAATAATACTTCAACATGATAACGCGAGGCCTCACGCTGCAAAAATAACAGAGGAAAAAAGAAGGGCGCACGGATTGGAACTTTTAACTCATTCACCCTATTCACCGGATCTCGCGCCATCGGAATACCACTTTTCAGATTGATAGAGCATACATTAAGAGGTATAAAATTTAATAATGTTGGAGAAGTGAAAAGGCACATGGAAAGTTTTTCAATGAAATATCAAAGGACTTTTTAAAAAGGGAATCGAACAACTGCCTTTCTGCTGGCAAAAGTGTTAGAAAATGATAGAAATTACTTTGTTGTACTTAACATTTTTTTCATCAGCAAATTTTTTTTTTATTTCTTTTTGGTCACCCCAACATATATTGAAAAAAAGAGACATAAAAAGGACAAGAAAAAGCGCAAATAAAATACTTCCCCCATCTTCGATGGATGGAAGTAAAAATGAAACCTGTCTGACAACAGCGTCCATTCCCTGCATCATGGTCAACAGGTTCAAAATAAGGGAAAGTCCCTGTAGAAACCCTTTTCGCAGTGCATCTGTCCACGCGTCCGGTTTTACACTCAATAAATATTTTAAATCATATAAAATATACTGGGCTCGCTTAAATCCAGTGTTTGAAGTGTTTCGGGCAAATTCTAGTTTACCTAAAATGAAAATTGACACTCTTTTATGCGTCCGGAATATAATATTTGAATAAACTAAATAAATAATACGACATACCGTCGGCGTTGCACTTTCTAGAACACTCGGACAAAAATGTATTTAACAAAATGAACAATGCATCTTCGTTAGCGATAAGATGATGAGCTAAAGTCGGCACAGTGTAAATCTGCACAGATAGTGAAGACACCGAGAACGCATGATCATGATCATCTCTAATGAAATCTTTTATCATAGAACCTGGAAGCAAAAAAAATAATAATTAGTATCGGCGAAAATATGATAAAATTGACGAATCGGAATGCAATTCACCGTAATTTTTGATAAAAACTGATGCTAGGGCCCTCTTAGAATCATAATCCATAAGCATCCCGGCAATCAACAATCGATGCCACGAGGTACGAGCAGCTTTCCACAGCTGACAATCTCGTAATAGTACTCCTTCGGCAATCGTCGCCTCCGGTAAACGGGGGGCTAAAGCGCTCGCGCTCAACACCTTCCGGAATCCCTCCGAATAAGTTAAAAATGACTGTATCCTAATATAAACATACATAAATTCATATTACCATACATATTTTTCATAAAAAATAAAAATATATAAAAAAGCTTACCATTGAAGCAGTTTCATTGCAAATATTTGGTGAGCTATGACATGTGTATGAACAACGTGAACTTTAAGAGATTTATTTCCATGGCGGGCGGTGTACCTAAAACATAGAATACATTATATTGTAATTTGTATAAAGATTTGGTTCTGGTTGCTGAAATAATATGCACCTTTCAATTTCTTGTCTCAATTCATTGCAGTGTTGTAGGGAAGCACATTTTACTACGGCTCTTCCTTCTCTGTCGATATTGGTCACATATTCGACAGCCTCTCTTTGTGTACATTTGATGACACGTGTCAGTGTACTTATCACCTAAAATTGAAAAGTATTAATATGTCGTTTGCCACGTCAATTTTACATGAATTGCCTGCGGGGTCCAACAAAAATTTGAGCTTTTACAAAGATATTATTTACAACAGATGAATTAGAGTGTGAAATAGATTTATCCTACTAGGGTTTGATGTGAGACCTAGGTTCCCTTGGCCTCGATTTCCATTTGAGAGTTTAGAAAGATCCAAATGCTCAGCACTAAGGGTATTACTTTATTTTACTATTTGACGATTGATGGATGGCATAACAGAAAAAATCCAAAGAGCCACTCACCCAGCAGCACTCATCCCATTTTTTTAGGCTTAGAGCTGATTTATATTAAGCTTATATGTGAATCACCAAACTTATCCCCAAATAAATATATCAGGTCACTAACTGATATCCTGCAGAACCATTATACCCTAGGAAGTTGGGAACCATTATATACGGGGTATTCTGTGTCTATTAGGGACCCCAAGGGAGTAGTTATTCATGATATATATATTAGTAGTAAAACCCAAACTATCAACCAAATTTTTAATTTTTCTACTAATTAATGTGACGCATAAATGACGCGCACATGGTAACGTTTCGTCGTAGATCCGGACACGTTGCCGTCTCAGAGTTCGCCCCACACATGTCCCTAGTACGGTTTCACTCGCATGTGCACATGCGCAATGTTTATTCTCGCTCACATCCGGTACGGAGCGAATAAAAACACATATTATTGTTTTTATTGTTGTATTTGTCTAAAAACGTCTAAAGAATAAATATTATGAGTAATGATTGACCTTTATTATCATTTATGTTGCCACAGGTGCGATGTTTTTTGTCGCTCGCATTCTGTACGATGTGCCAAGTGCGAGTGAAAGGTACTAGTGCCAAGTGCCACGAGAACTCAATCAGCGGCGAAACATCGATCATTTTAATTAGTAAAAAAATACAAAATATCGACCAAATTATGAAGCATATTTTATTTTTATAATATCTTGACTTGAAATGCTTGGGGTCTATGATAGACCCTCTTCGGATGACTCGGTTAAACAATTATATTCTAATTTAATAACATTTATTATTATGTCCAATAAGGAAATCCGTTATCCTTGGGTCGGCTAAGCCGATTCCGCCCCTGTATAAATTTGGAGATCAATAAAGATTTATTAAAAATACCCTCGGAAGGTAAACCCTAAAATAAGGACTGATAAGCGGTCTAGTCTTTTGTTCTTCTTCCTTATTTGTTGAGGTCCCTCTTAATGGAAGGGACTTTTCGCGATGAAACGACGTGTGCAACGAGGTTAACGCTAGCTGTGACACGTCACAACGGCATGCCTATTGGAGACATACCAAGACAAACCCCTTCTTACTTTGCTGGACAAAATGGAGAGGGTAAAATCTGATACCAATACATTCAAGAGAAGGAATACTCTTTATAAAAACCACATATTGAGATGGGATGGAAAGCTCAGACTCCCTTTTCGAATGTCAGATAAGGCCCAAACGCTCATCGAGTGAGGTTTACAAATGAATATATATATAAATGAATAATTACCTGCTCAAACGTATGTGTTTCATCATTGTAAAGAACAGTACAAAAGCTGTCGGGTTGTTCCAGTTGTTCCAGAGGACACTGCTCGTTTTCTCTCAATCTGCAAAATTAAAGTTATAGTTATAACCAGTTTTATATCCAATGTTGTGTCAACGCATACATGAAACATTCCATTTTCAAGATCTTTCAATAATTTTTGTCCCAAAAGTGAGTTATTATGAATCGTATGAGAATTCTAAAATGCATGGATTAAATTTGGCACAGAAAACGTTACAATATTGGTTTTAAACACGGATGAATAATGTAACGATAGTCTTTTATTATCACAATAGTGTGTGAAATTATGAAAATGGCAATATTCGACCTTGGCCCGAAATAGAAGAATAATGATTCGCATTTAAAGAGGTGCCGGAAATTGAAGGCCCAGTAATATTCAAATATGGTATCAAAATATGGCTTAATTAGGCATGGTAAACGTTTATATTACCTGAGTCAAAATAATTCGAACAAAGGGCCAAGGTTAGGTCGTAAATTTAGTTTAGTGGGTCACGAATAACTTAATGATGCCAAATAACCAGGGCTGTGGAGTCAGAGTCGTGGTGTTTTGGCCTGAGTTTAATCGTAAAAGATTCAGTGTTGACCGTTACAGCATTGCCGCCAACCCAAGTATCGGTAGAGCGGTTATTTTCCGCTCTTAAAATCCTCAATTCAGATTTGAGAGCTTCCACAAATACTTAATAAAGTTTAATCTTGTTTTATTTTTATGCCTATTACATGAAAAAATTGGCTATATGCAAAGGTAGGAAAACAACATGATAAAATTTAACTCTTTTGAGTTAGAGTCGAAGTTGTGGAGTCGGATTTGTAGTCGGATTCGTGTTGTTAGATATCAGAATCTGAGTCCTGTTTTTTTAACGACTCCACAGCCCTGCAAATAACATTGATTAATTGAAAAAACAAATTCGGTCATTAGCAAAAATCTGAATCATTTTCAATGTGCGTTATTTATTGTTTGTTATTTTCAGGTGAACCATTCGGTGATTTTTATCGGAAACAGTTGAATCTTTTCTTCGATTTGCATAAAAAAAAATATTAATGAAACGATTCTTTAAAATAACGATTAGCGATCTTCACAACATTTTGATATTAAATCTTTGTAATTTTGTCGATAATACTTTTCTCAAAAAATCACATGAAGCAAAACATGAGACGTATGTCAAAAATATTTACTATCTCCCGAGTCCATATTCCAAGTAAAATGTCGGAACTGTTTGTTTTAAGTATTTAGTTGGATTTTCGGCATTCTCGAGAATTTGTATGATGGGGAATTAGTTTTTTGTGCGATGTTTTCGGCTTATTCTCGAGAAAATCCACGTCATCTTTCGCCACGTCGCAACATCTTCCAGTATGTTTCTGTTTATGTATGTGATGCAGTGTTCCTCTGTATACAATCCAACTACCTCAGCCTTTGTCTTTCTTTTCTCCAGGGACAGGAAAGCTTGTTAACCATACGCCTTTTTGGCCACTGACTGTCCCGCATCCCTGACACGTGACCGGCTCACCAGTGTCTCAGAACTCTCCTGTCCAGGATATTCGGTTGTCGCTCATCTTGTTTGTCAAATCCCAACATTCAGATCCGCAAGTTAGGACGAGTCTTCCTTGAGAGAAAGTTCTCCTGTAGATGCTGTTGAAGACCAAAGTAGCACCGGTTTGCCACCATGGTTCTTCTACGTAATTCCAAATTCGCTTCATTAATATTTGTAATAATTGAGCCGAGATGTGTGAATTCCTGAACGGCCTCGAAGATGTACTCTTCGACTCTTAGGGGTTCAAAGATTCGTCCTTGGCATATATTTTGTCATGGTCTCGTTGATCCTTAGTTCCATGCCAACTGCCGCTCTCATTAATTGCTAACATGCTTCCTTGAGAGCCCCGCCCGAGATCTGGCCACAATGTCTATGTCATCCGCATAGGCAAGAAGCTGCACCGATTTATTAAGAATGTTGCCAGATTCTTCAGATTTAATTAGATTATTTACTTGCGTTAAATATTCACCAATCTATCCAAGCATAAACCCCTCCAAATAATTACCTGAGATCGGTAGGCAAACAAGGTGAATGCTCCTCTAGCGTCAGAAGTTGATAGCAATATCCGAGCGTGGCGCTAAACACTTCTCTCGTACGTGCAATTATATCATCGGGGAGACCCTGCGTAGGCTCCTCGCTCAATGTTCCGACCTGTCAAACAAATTATTATAGAAAGACTGAACAACGATTATAATTCATAAAATAAATAAATAAATTCACCATGTGGATGTCACAGAAAGGCTCGCTGCGCCAAGCTTCCACATCTCCGCAGTCGCAGCATCCTCCCCCGGTCGAGGTGCCGATTTTATATTTATGCAGACGATGAAGTGAATTTTTAAAACACTCGACGCACAATACACAAGTGTTATCCATTCCGCATTCACGACAGCTATAGGCCGGTTCTCCCATTTTGAATACTTTACCGCAAACCGAAGGAGCTTTGTCCAAGTGAGCTAATTTTAATAACGCATCCTGAGGATCTTCGCCTCCGCATATAAATTTTTCCAAAGGAGATAAGAGCAGTGCTGATGCACGATCATCATCAAACGACCAAGCTGATGAGTAAACGTATAAATTAATAATCAATCAATTTACAATTAGACGAAAGAGCGTCAGATATGACATACCGAGACAACTCGCATTGAGTTCCGGCGAATACACTCTCGGAACAGTGATACGCCAATAATCTCTAAAATGAGCAGTACTTAGAATACCCGCCTTCAACTTTTGTAGCCAAAGTGCAACTGTAGCATCTGCGTTCTGCGGTAATACATATCTCCTAAAAAAATATGTACAATATTAATCAAAGGTTATTTTTGTAAAATCAGAATATAAGAATGGAATCTAAGTTACCCCATCAATTTTCCACATTCCGATTCATCCATAGCGTCCATATCGTCCTGTGAGGCCATTGGAAAGTCGGCCATTATCAATGATTAATTAACAAATCAATATCTATAATAAACAAATCAACTCTTAGCTCTCGATAATACGATATCTTTGATACGCTTAAGCACAATACTATTGCCAATAGCTCTGATTGAGCAGAACGACCATGTGATACGAAACAAGAATGTTTCTGAAGTATTCAATCAATTAACTTTTTATTCAAACGTCAGATGTTGAAATTTATTACATTTAATTTAGAATTTATGCAAATAATTATAAACAATCACTATTATAGCATCGTCATTTAACCCTTAGGTTATCATTAAATGATATATTTATATGTATATATTTCATAATACATTTTTTAAAAAAATCGCATGTGTAAAATATTTCAGGTGACTGAAATATTGATGAAATATACTAATTTATAACGAAAATAATTTTTCTATATAATGTTTGATTATGTCATATTATGATATGCAATTAGTAGGTCAATATATATTCATTAACTCAATACAAATATTATTTATGCATAATATTTCATTGTTAAAATAAATATTATATTAAGTTCATGGAGATTTACACACTTGTTACATTATTTAATTCAATAGGATGGATTAAAATGATTGCGTAAAAGGGAAAATCACATTTTCGACTGTATATTTCAGGGAATAAATACGGATGACAAGTCTGTCCTAATCTTTTATAATATTCACCATTATTGTAGCCAATCGGTAATATTAAAATTATAAATCAAATGAAAAAGAGTCAAAGGAATGTGGAGGCTTTAAATTGCACATGGTAACTAGCATGTACTTACCGTTTATGAGTAAAACACTAAAACTGTAATGTGTTTCCTGCATACAATGTGTTCAAATAAACAATTGATAAGAGAGGAATGTTCCTTTTCAAATAATACTCGATTTATATGTATACAAATAATGTCTTTATACTTTATGGCGAAATGTCATTGCTACGAATACGAAATTTTAAAATCAATGAGTTCTTTGTGGTCAGCATCGGCTGACGACAATGCATTCCTCATAAAATATGTCATTGTGAACGGCGAGCTGCAATAATGTTTCATGTTACTTATTTGCACGAAAAATTTAGGTTATAATCGAAAATTTTTAAATAAAAACAAAAGAATCATTATATATACATGTCAAAACAATTTTGTACATTAATAACTGTGCGAAGAGGGAATCATTATGTATTCATCGAAAATGTAATACCGATGACTTGCAAGGCCGTATTGGAAAGTGTCAAATAATATACCATTTGTTAGTATCACACCAGGAGTAACTACGAATTTAGACGTTATTTCTATCATTAGTATCGAAAGTATGACACATTTCTATTATTTATAAATAATCTTTTCTATGGGTTGCGTCGAATGGTGCGGGGACGGAACGTCAATTTCCTAAAAAATAATCCAATTAAAGACATTAGAAATTTCAATGCTGCGTATGATTTCTATTAATATCACATAACATTTAACATATGTCATTATCGTTATTCGATTAAAATATACACATGGGGACACCAGGTGCGGGGAGCCAGAGGGCGACGGGGGACTCCGGGCGCGACGAGGGGGCGAGGGCGCACCTGTGCGGGGCGGCGGCCCCGGGGGAGCGGCTGGGCCACAAGTGCCCGTCACGAGCAGCAACCCGACCACTTTCTAGCCAGCGATTCCGTGTGTTCGTGAACTCGCACTTTTACCAGCGCTCATGGCAACATTGGCCGTGTGAAAACGCCACACTGAAATTGCGCATCTATCGTAAAACTTGTTATCGTGACGACGTAAATTTATAATAAATCGACCAAAAATATTAGCAAACAAAAAATAATAGAATTAAATACATTTTTTTTCGAAAAGTATTAACGTAAAAATATCACTATTTATTATAAAACGAAATGAAACGTATAATTAAAATATCAAGATGGAGTAAAAAATATTGAATCGTATACATATTAATGAATATTTTATGACTTAATTAAATCGCCATATCTGCTTTATATATATTATATTTATATATTTATAATCCAGCAATTGAGAATATATGACGTAAGCCGTGTGATTCAATTGTTGAGTAATTTACGTAAATGCTGAATAGCATTCACTCGAAGCAAATACGACCAATGAACATTATTACCAAACACTCAAGATAAAAGAATGCACTTCTCGTATCGCATTTATGCAATACAACGCAATTTGTATTTCAAAAAAACTGGTGAGCCGAGATATTGATAAATTCTTCGATAAAATCTTGTTATAAAAATGGATTTATCTAAGGATAAAAATAGTTATTCATGATATGCTTCATAATTTGGTCGATAATGTGGATTGCATTCGACATGCCAACTCAACGATGTTCCGCCGCGACTGAGGCAAGCACCCGGCTCGACGCATGTGGTCTCGCCAATTGCAGAGCACCATGTTTTTACTCGTTCGCACTTGCACATGCGCGATGTTTTTTCTTGCTCGTATCCGGTATGGAGCGATAAAAACATGTAAAATTAAATTGTTGTTTTATCACAAGTCTCCACTCACGGTATAATATCGAGCCTTTTTTGGACAGAACAATAATTATATATCGAGGAATAATCCATCATGAATTGATGAAGCACAACGAAACGATTACTGCCGATACATACTTTCAGCAATTGCAAAGAGTTCATGAAAAACTACTGGAAAAGCATCCTGCACTCGTCAATCGGAAAGGCGGTATCCTGTTACACAATAACGCCACACTCGGCAAAAATGACCCAAGAAAAAAATCTGGAGTTCTACCCTGCTTCCCAAATCTTGCTCCTATGTACTATCACCTTTTTTGTTGCTTGCAGAATTTTTTGAATGGAAAAACTTTCATTAATGATGAGCCATCAGGCCCTCGATACTTTCTTTCAGTCTAAATTCACCAAATTTTATGAGGAGTGGATCGAAAAGTTTACAATAAGATGGGAGAATTTTTTAAAAACATGTTTGTATCTAGTTTATGTTATGAGCTTAAAAGACATGTTTCTGAATTGATTCTCATAACTAGGTTTGCCAACCATATTGGATTGGCCGGGATTGTCCCGAATTTAAGCTGTTTTTTCTAGGTGAAAAAAATCCTTAATCCGGTATTGTCTTTGAAAATGTTGGTATTTCTACTTATGTTTTTTTTTTCAACTCTTTTTTTCAGTTCTTCAATAGATGTTACTTAATATTGAATTAAAATACAATAATTAAAAATATTTTTTATTATTTAAAACGATTTTCGAAATAACATATTGTAATAAATAACATATAAATAATCGCATTAACCATTTCTGTGGTCAACCTCTTGGAAAAAAGTGGGTAATTGTTCTCGAAAGATCAAATTACGACACGTGTCACTCAACGCGCGCGATGCGTTCTCTAGACTGGTGGGGGAATGACCCGAGCTGGATTCGGGCAAATCACTATAAAAAGTTTCGTGTACGATGTGCCCGAATCCAGTTCGGGCAAATCACTGTCTCAGCAAAATACCTACCCGAGTTGTATTCGGGCAAATCACACAAGGGGTTAATACGCTAGAGTTTGAAGAGACAACTGCGGCAAATCACTTAGATATTTATAAATTATTTCATATTGATTTTTAAGAATGTAATTCATCTGAATACATTATTATTTTATATTTATAAAAAATCCCCGTTGGTGATCATAATTATCCGGCCCCTGTGTGCGCCGCAAAATCTGGCCAATTGGACGGCGCGCCCCTACACATATAACTAGATCAGAGCTAAGCAACTAAATATATATATTTATTCAAACACAGTCATATTCTTTCCGGACCATCTTCATAGTTTATCAAACATCGAATGCCCGTCTTAATCTTTGAACTTTATTTCGCATTAAATCATTGTTCCGCGAGAACTTCATTAATGTTTTTTAATAAGTGATAGCGACTTCTAAAGATTGAAATAATTTAAAGTCAGTTTAAAATGAACGATATAGTAAATTTATAAACAAAAATACATGTACAGTAGCAAAGACTTAGTGTATATGATAGAACCACTATAGGATTATATAAGCCACCAGGAAATCATGCTCGGGCTTATTTACAGGGTGTGTATTATTTTCTTAGAAACGCGGCATTTACAGCTGAATAAACTGGGTATGAGGAAATGTATAAAATATTATTCATAACCTCTGTGGTTCAAAGTTCAAAGTATTATTCGTGGATTGTGTTCGTTCGCTTCTCTCCCAACAAGATGGCACTAAAAAACGTATTCTTTAAAAAATATTAATATAAATAAAATATAAAAATGTCGTCAATGGTATATATATATAAATAACCCAATCATAAGATAATAAATAGTAATTCATTCATAGTGTATACTCATAAGATTATTCAATAAAAAATAATGTTAAATTTCTAGGCCATTGTAGAGATTTATAGAATCTTTTAAACGGGGGATAAGTCCATTTTCATTGAGTCGATTTCACTTCTTCTAGGTATAAGGGGGTATTCTCTCCGCAGAGCTGTAAGCTGATTGTCCCAAAGGATTTTGCCGATTTAGCACGTTACTGCATTACGGAATACTTGAGCGTTATATTGCTCCGAGCTACTCCATAAACAAGGGCTATTTTATCTAAATAAAAAAGGGAAACGGCATAAAATGGAATATAAAGCTAATGAACGCTTTCTACAAATTAAAAAAAATATATACGTAGATATTTTAAATACTTTTCATTTGGTTAGTATTATACGAGATTTGATGAAAAAATATGCTGAATATGATTTTTATGAAAATAAATTTATATAATTTTTATCCCTTTTAAAGCAGTTACGAATTTAAAGTAAAGTTTATTTAAATAAAAACTGTACAATATTATTTTGTTAAATCGGACTCCACCGATGAGTGGTAATTGTCATCATCGGTTTAAAAAAGTCTCCCTGATTATGGTTTGTGCTTTCACCCACTTTCACTACTTTTAAACCCTTAAAACCAACTATACTATTGCGGATTCAAGATGTCTTATAAAATAAATATCGTAGATGTCGTAGAGGAGTAACTTCACTGGATTTCAATCCTTTATCAAATAAAAAAGTATAAAATACCACAAATCCTGTCTTTTCAACCTCCGCTTTTTGGATTTTTTACTATGGGTCAAAATAAATCTTCAAAAAGATACCAACCGTAACGTGTTAATTCTACGCAATCATTAAATAAATTGATTTAGAAGTAACGCAACAAAAAAAATACATTACTTTTTGATTTATCCAATAGATACATCCGGGAAAATAAATTTCTAATCTAAGACATGCTAACGATACTACATCAATAGCCACTAGCGAATAAGAAATGGCTCAACTGCTCAAAAGAGTTGAACGCGAAAGTAAGAAACTAGGACTTGAGATCAATATTATCAATACTAAGCTGATAATAATCGATAAAAGCAATCAGCTATGCAGATCCGCTAATCTTCCGGATCTGAAGAGAGTTGAAGAATTTCTATATCTCAGATCTCTACTTATCAGTAACGGAAATTTTGAGGCAGAAATAAGAAATCGAATTGGGATGGCTAAAATGGAATGTTAAAGCTATCGACTATTTAAAAAAATGGGTGGATATCCAAAAAACCAAAAAAATGTTTAGTGGAGAGTTTGGTATTCTCCATTTTCAAATACGGGTTTGATGACTGACTTTCGACTACATTTCTCAAAAGGATTCTTTTGAAGAAACGATAGCCAGGAGAAGCTTGTTGCGCTTGGAAACATATAAGGATGCAGAGGAAAGGGCAGGACACCCATCCGCTGAAGCGACTTAGAGAAGACTGTTATAAAATCCGCCGTAGTAGCTGCGATGCGAGATGTAGAATCCAGAGAGGACCCTGGAGAATTACAATCAAGAATGGCCACGATCTTCAGACAGAAGGGCGTAGACTCAACTTTTTCTTCTAAACAATCTTTTAAACAATTCTAAAACACACATGGATTTTTCAGGCATTTCGTTTAGTTCCTTCAGCGGTTTTCTTTTCTCCTTAATGTTAACAAGACGTTGTCTTTTCGTGTTTATTGTTGTATATGGAAGTGTGTGAGGGTAGGCCTCTATTTTATATCATCAGAAATATTATTTTATATTTTTTTTAATGTAAGGGTGAGTAAACTGAGAAAGGTGTAAATGCATTAAAAAATTGTGACAAGAGGTGTTTAGATTATAGTCCTATAACAAAGAAATTGGTACCACGTTATATAAATTCGCGTTATAGAAAGGTATCCATACCAAATTTCGAGAGAGGGATTTTTAATTTTATTTTGTAAATTTAATGAAATCAACATATCGATTATTTTTACATTCGCCCTTAATAACAAGTAAAAGATAACTTGTTTTTTTATCTTCGGGAGTATAAAGAAATCACAGTGGGTCATGTCCAACGTTTTTATAGATATTTGACAAAAAAATTTCCACATTTTTCATTTTTTTCACAAGTAAAAATCGCATAGCATTCTAAAAAACAAATGAAACTTTTTCGCCAACTAATATGAAATGTGATATTTGGACTTAAAATTTAAATAAGATCCGCGTATTTTTTGATCAAACCTTGTATTTTGATAGAAGCTGGTCTACTGATTTATAGCAGGGAAGAGAGCTACCTAATCGTAACCAACGACTATATATCGCTGTCGAGCTTACAAAGGGTTAACAGCCATTTATTCTTCATTTTCATGTCTCGTGGACCCTGTAAGGAACTAATAAATAATTTAAGCGATAAATACGCATTAATTAGTTATCGATGCGTTAGTATTCGAATTATTTTGATGAGCCACATTAGGAATGTTAAATGTGACGATTTAAATTTATTCAGAATTATATGGAAATGAAGTTTGGCTTAGCAGAAGCGCAATCCTGGCAAGTGGTTGTAATCAATCATTGGGAAGACTTGACACTGCTCAAGCAAAGGTGTCATCGGTTTAAAATTGATCGAGCAATCTTCGCATTACATATATTCCGCTCCGCCATCGACTGTTAGATATATAATTTCAGATAACAGCCGGATTGCGTTATATCCGCGCCGAAACGCAAAAGTTACAGTAATTTGTTTACAAAAATATGGATTACGGTTAGTTATGACCCCCGGGGGGCGGTTGAAACACGTTATTCCATAGATAGAAGCACGCCAAGAATTCCTTTCACAGCAACATCAAAAGACTTTTCAAAGCTTATGATTAAATGTCTCGCATATCTACTATTAAGCAAAATTGTCTTCGCATGAATGTGCATGTACTGTAAATTATTATTAGACGCGACGGTGTCGTTATTTTATATAATTATTTATCATAGTAAATGTCAAACAATGTAATCGAATGTGATTAATATTTTTATTGCTCTCTTACATTATCGTTGAATTACGATAATAATCACAAATAATAATTATTAAGATTGTAATAAAATATTGGGTTGTTCGGAAGGTCATTTCGTTCGAAAAGGTAAAAATGCTGTTCAAGCAAGAAAAAAATTATCCTATGTGTATGGAGAAGATGTATAGACAGAACGCCAGTGCCAAAACTGGTTTGGAAAATTTCGATCCGGAAATTTTTGTGTTGAAGATGCACCACGTTCTAGATGGCCAGTTGAAGCTGATGAAGACACAATAAAGGCGGTGATTGATGCAAACCAGCGAATAACAACTCGCGAGGTCGCTGAGGCATTAACCCTTTGTACTCTACTGTCCACACGTATTGGACAACTAATATTTACCAGCAGCTCCACTGTCCACAACGTGTGGACAAATTTTATTAAATTATTTTACGAATTATTTTTAGCATTTCTGATATTTTTTTTGCCTGATGGGGTCAGGTATATGTCCTAGAAGAGATAATAAATATTTTTCTTTGAATTGAACATTCACATTTTATTTCTTGGAATGTGAAAAAAATATGTCGGGGTGCAGGTATACTGTACACTTTCAACGATATTTAGTATCTGTTGAACTGTGTCACTGATAGGATGGTTATTAGTGAAGTGTTTCAATATTTTGGATTACAAGCAAGTTTTTACATCCTGTGTGTTTCTTTAGATAATTATATATAGTTGTGTAAATGGATTAATTCTTAACATTTATAGCCCAGAAAAATGTCTCGAGCTAGGGAAGATCTCAACCGTCAATGGAATTTGAAAAAGGTGATGATGAATACATGAATGAATTGGATGAGATATTAGAACGATTGGATTTATCTGAAGAAGAACATTTCATTGGGTCAGATTCCACAGTTGGCGTATCGTTATCTACTACACCTTTTGTAACTGACTCTAATTCTGAGGAAGATGTTGGCTCAAGAGTTGTAGGACGGCGTGTTATGCAGATTCATAGTGATAGTGAAAAAAAACGATAGTGTTGTTTTTGCCTCCAGTTACGCTTCACTACATCATGGGTGGATGTAACAAATATTGGTCCAGGTATATCGAACATTAATTTTTTAACTGGGACATCTAATACGGGGCCGAAGATACGTTATATTAGCTTGAGAGAACGTGGCTGTAACAATGATAAGTACGAAGTATGATCATCATCCCAATCAGAGAAGGAGAGTCAGAAGATTCAACCTACTACCCAACCCGAACTTATCAGAAAGCCTATTGTAATTAATAATTACATAAAAAATATGGGTGGGGTAGACACGGCTGACCAATATGCGACGTCATATTGTTTTATGCGAAAACTCTGAAATGGCGGAGAAATTATTTTTGGGGGGATGGAAACATCCATTGTAAATTCTATATATTATATACCGAATGTGAGAAAAAAGAAGCGTAGAAACCCTGCTCATAAGAAATTTTCGACAGAGTTTGTTGATGGAGTTAATTGAAATTTTGTGCCGAGAAGTCCAAACGGCGCGTGCGTCGACAAGCATCAGAACAGAGGTTGGATGGTGCTCCCATTTGCGCGTTTATGGCACAAAATACAAAGACTGTTTGGTATGTTCTGATCAAAAATGGCCAACTGAAAAGAAGCAAGAACAACATTTTTTTTTGCGATACGTGCGAGCGAAACCATCCCTTCATCCATAGGAGAATGTTTTAAAATATAACACACTACAATTTTTTATTAAATTTGATTCAATAAATAAACACTTTAACAATAAAATAAATTTACATTTTTTTAACGTTCATTACTCCACTTTTTACAAAATTATCTTTTATTTGAGAAAATTGTCTAAAAATTGCTTGGAGCTGGTAGAAACTTTTTGAAAAAACCTTTGGAGTGCAAAGGGTTAAATTGATCAAATTCAACTGTTCATAATTATTTGAAACGCGTAGGTTTTATTTCAAAGGTCGACATATGTGTTCCTCATGATCTTATGGAAAGAAATTTGTGCTTTTTATCTCAAACGTCAAGAAAATGATCCATTTTTGAAGCACATCATCACTGGGGACGAGTAATGGGTTGTCTTCAACAATATTCAACGCAAGAAATCATGGATCATAGGATTTCAAAGGAATCGTATTTTTTGAGCTTCTACCGGACAACACAGCGATCAATTCTGAAGTGTATTGTCATCAGCTGAACAAATTGAATGATTCACTTGAACAGGAAAGGTCAGAATTGATCAATAAAAAAGGTGTAGTGCTCCACCAAGATAATGCGAGACCCCCACCATATTCTCCAGATCTGGCACCTTCTAACTATTATTTGTTCCGGTCTCATCAAATGGTTTATATATAGATGCCCCAGAGTTTGAGAGGGCAGTTTTAAACGACCAACCATGTAAGAAGGTGATAGCCTTCCTGGATAAAAAGCAGCGCACTTCGTTAGTGCGCTGCTATCATTTATATATTGTGTATTCCTCTTCTTCGATGTGATAAATTGTTAAAGAAGTAATACTGCAATCCTCGGGTCGGCTAGGCTGATTCGTCCGCTGTATTGTTTACGATAAATAAAGATGCTGTCTCTATGATTTGTGTCTCGTTTCGTCCTCCGTTATATCCATTTCGAATCCTGAGAAGCTCCCGCGTTATAACATAATATATACTTTTTTTTTTCAGTTCCTTCAAAAACGTAAAAAACGGATTCCACTGTATTTAGTACCGCGAATTTAACCCCGAGTTTACGTTTCCCCACTAATTACTTTTTTTAACAGTATAGAAATTTAATAAATCACTTTCTGGATGTTCGACACATTTTACCGGATGTGAGCGAGAAAAAACATCGCATCAATGGCAACACAAGTGAATATTGTTGTATTTATTTCGTAATTGCGGACAATACAGATCAATAATTAATTATTCCACATGGTTATTTTAAAAGTTGTATTTCATTTGCAAAACGGGTGCTTTTGATTTGCAAAAGGGTGCATTTGATTTGCAAAAGGGTACATTTGATTTGCAAAAGGGTGTATTTGACGTAAAAAACCGTATTAAATATTAATTTAATCAACGGTCGATTTGTGCCGTGTTAATCGTTGCCGGCAACGATTCAGTGTTGCCAGTCTAAAAAATGATTCCCCCCCTTTAACGTCGTACCACTAAAATAAAATGGATTATTTTTAATGAAATGAAAAATCTGATAATAAAATTGCGAGCGTATTTTTTTATTGAGGCGATCTCGCACAGTGGTGCTCGCAGAGCGGCTGGGAAATACATATAATTGTGGAAGTGTCTATGTGTTATTGGTGGGATACGTCGAGGCGGCTTCACGCGAGCATTACTCTGCTCCAGCACTTAACTCTTATTTACGACTGACCAGCAGTGACGCGGCTTTTAGCTTGATTGCTTGACGGGCACCGCCGATATTACAAGTCGATGTACAGCGCCGACTTTCTTATTTCTCCCCATGTCGAGAAAAGAAATGGAGAGTTGTGCGGCGTGTTGCTAGACACGATTAAAACCAAATTGAATTAAAGCCGAAAAGTTCAATTGCCGCATTTGGCGCAGCGTTCTCGCTGAAAATATACAAAGTTTTCGATCAAAGAGAACGGTCTCTCGCTCACAAAGGGCTCGGTGACGGAGCGAGTCTTTTTCTCATCGAGTAAATAAACCCGATAAAATGTTTGAGACACTCACCTTAAGGGCATTCCAGCATTGTTTGCCGAATGTACGGTCTGGGGATCGAACTATTTTATTTTCGCCTCGTTTTAATCAACCCAAATACGGAGTCGGGCTTAAGAAATGAGATACGTAAATTCAGAGGACGCGAATATATCGACAATTGAATTTTTTATGAGATGAGTTTATCGGATTGATACTCAAAGAGAAGGCGTGGAACAACTACAGTCAGCCCTCCTATAGCGTTTCCTCTAAATCGCTGCTTTTTACAAAATTCCCTGTCAACCAAAGAGCACTGACTTTTATTTCGCTCGGCAATGTATTATAGATTTACCAAATATATAAATTGACCTTAAAAATATTAGAATTTTGAAGGAAACAGTGATTTACAGGAAACGTTATAGGAGGGTTGACGTATTGATAAAAAAAATGATCAATATATTGACATGGGGTCCCTGAGAGACCCCCTTCGGACGATGCGGTTATTTTCCAGCCACTGTGACTGATGATCAGTGTATCTGTCAAACACAGGATATAAAACACTTATGTCTGGACATGAACTCCCTCAAATAAGCATCAAATTACGAGTGAGTTATATCAAAACAAGAAATTTGCTTAATGATACAGCTGCTGCGGAATAAGTCAGGAGGTAAAGGAAACAACCCAAGTGCTTGCAGTTTGACCAGCAATCAGCAGAGGCGTTCCCTCCAGACGGATCCCTGCCCTATGCTGAATGGAAGACATTCAACACACTCTAAACAGGCGAAGCAAGAACAAGGGAAACGCAGAGGAAGTGATGTTACTCAAATGAACCTGAGCTCTATGATGCAGACGGTTGAGCACTTGCTCAGATGCGCGTTAACCCCTCGCGCCAGCACCCAGGATCTGGTTAACATAACCAACACGGCCAAAAATTATTGTTATTATTTAAATGGCCCCTGACCCGAAACGAGACCCTGCGACCTGAAAGGCATCACACCATATCTAGCGGTCTCGGGCCTCTTCTATCCATTGCTGAAGCCCCAACAGAGATGCGCCCGCCTCAACCCTGTCTTTCCAATGTCGTAGGACATTCGCCCGAGTACTATTAGTATTCTAGTTTTGTCTACTGTATAAAAATGATCATTTTTAATACAATCAGCGTCATAAAATTTTGCGAGTTATATCTTTGGCATATAATCTTTGGAAAAAACCAAAGATATCTTATAAAAAATCTTATCAGTCAAGTACAATGTGAATGTATTTTTTATGAACGAAATTTTGGGATTAATTTACGAGATTCGAATTTTGTATGAGTTGTTATCAATAAATTTATAGAATGAAAAATAAACTGATAACGTCTAAATACGATGACTCAATGGGATTTGCGTATTTTTGTATGACCTTTAATAGGTAAATTCGTTTCTGATGATTAAAAATATTTAATTATCTTTCCGGTCCACAGTTAACATAAGACGTATCCACCAGATAGTAAACATAATAATAACACTAGATAATAATAAGAAGTACTTCTTGGACAGTGGCGGATTTAGCACTTGGGAGGCCCCAGGCGCAATCAAATTTTGAGCCCCCCCTAAAATATTTTCATTAGTTCCACACCCTATAATGTGCATTCTATGCGCACGTTTTTTTCTGCTCAATTTACAATGTTTTAGATAATTAATTTTACATTAATTTATGTAAAAAGAAAGAAAGAAAAATATTTTTTTTTTACTTATATTGTTTCTTCTCTTTCTTATTTTTTTTATTAGCTTCTCGATGATAGATATTAGCGATCTCAATGTTAGAAATATTTTTTATCTTCCGAAAAATTTAGGGGCCCCTGAGAGTCAAGGATTCTTGCAGGGCTGTACGCCGAGGGCCTAGATGCCTTGCATCGTTTTGCCTTAAGGTAGCTAAGCGCCTGAATCCATGGACCATTCTCTGCGAAATAGACAGTCCTTATGGTTCGAAATATGACTATGAATCAAAGTAGCCACCAGAATAACAAGCCATAGCTGGTGTTATTCATTTGTAAATTCAATTTTTTGAGGCCCCTGAATTAATGAGGCCCCAGGCGCCTTGTCCACATATAGGGAAATCCGCCGCTGCTACTAGATTGTAATATTCAGTATGGCGTTTAAATCCGGAGGTTTCCGGGATACCTGGAGGCCCTAGGGTTTAAAAAAGAGACAACTGATTTATCAGGGCTATCAATTAATGTGGAAGATGGACAAACTCACGGACAACAGAAGAAAAAAATGTTTTTTAAAGAAAGAATTCGGACATGAATTTACAATAAGAGAAAAAAGGATGCGAAATAATGGGTCAAGGATATTTCTAAAAATTACATTTATATTTGTATTTTTAAAGTTGAATTTTACCATTTTTTTTAATCTTTCTAAAAGAAAACGAGGACATAATAAAAACCAGACATTTAGTGATTATCTTGGATATTTCTTGACATATTGCCATAAATTGATATAAATAATATGACCATTCTGTAATAGAGCAGAAAATTTTAGTCCGAATTGACACTGCTGAAATAATTTACGAATTTTCAGGAAATAAATCAAGATGGAAATTCAAGCAATGTTTTTTTAATAAATTAATTTAATGTGTTATATGTGAATATGATGTTGAGTGTGGGGCCTCGATTTTTTTACAGCTTGGGGCCCCTACATTATTTGATCCATCACTGGCGTTTTCATTCATTGGTTTTAAATGCCAAAGAGTAAAATCGTCTAGCCTAAAGTAGAATGCATAATTCTATAAAAATAATATTTTTTTGTTTGTTGTTAGATAGAAATTATACATAGTTTCTTTGATAAATAATATTCTTTCGAAGTCACTCCTTGTTTTATCTTTTACTATGATTTTTTTTTGAAGAATTGAAATATAAGTATCTCAAAAGTATCCTACATACGAATATAGTCTACCCGCACACTGAGTAGTCAGACAAACAAAGTTTTGTTTGAATTCCGAAACCCTCTTCCTTTGATTCGACCATATATTTGAGAATCCTAGCCGCCCTGTTTAATTAGCACAGAGTTCGCTAAAAAATATAAATGCAAAAAATTATATCGCACGCTGGCAAAACAGAAGTTATAATTTTTCCGAGCGATATGAATCGTGAAGGTCGTTTATCCGGCGAGATACAATGGAATATCTGGCCGGGGCTTATGTTATTTGATATTTATATGTATTTTAACGTATTGGGAATTTCGAAAGTTACATTAGGGGCGAAAAACTTCGCTCGAAATAATTCATCACTGAAACAGGACCGAGAAAAAGTTCCAGACAAAGATTGACAGTTAAATAAATAACAAAACTCAAACAGTTCTGGCCTGCACCCAGAGGACCGCCAGCAGGAGAAAGTATTAGGGAAAGTTTTGATTGAATCAACCCGATCCTGGGAGATTTCCCAAACCATGTGTGTTCGCGACCAACAACGCCTGTATTAAATAAAAATAATGTATACATACATACACACGGAATATTTCAATTACCGGGATTATGCTCCAGACCAGGGATGTGCAATCTTTTACCAGCAAAAAACCCAGTGGTATTGAAAATAATATTTAAAAATTAGCATACGTATTATATATGTATTACTCGGGAATCCCACTAATTAAGCATAATAAATAATTATAAAATAAATAAATTATAGATAGATTCATGACATCTTACTTGATTTCGATTTAAAATATGTATGAATGTATTTAATTTTTTTTTAATTGACGTTTGTATAACTGTCATACAGCTCACAAGATGGCGATTTTTTCATTGAATACAATTTGAATAATAATTAAAAATTATATTCGTCTGTTTTTTAAACTATTTATATTTATTATTTAATATGTGAGGATTAATAATTTCTTGAAAAATTTTCATAATCAGCTAAAAGGTTTATGAACGAATTTTTTTATTATTATTTATTGGCACATGAATTTTCTGTATAACAGAAAATGTAAAATTTATATTTAAAGTATAATATTATATACTTATACAAATTAACTTGATTATTTATTGGCAAAAGAATTCTCAGCAGTCAAAGATAACATTTTAGTAGAATTTATTATAATCACTAATTTTAAACGGTTTTATTTTACTGGATTTTGATTCTTCGCAGTTAATTCCTAAAAAATTCAACATTATTATAAATAAATTTAGTACATAAAAACCCCATTATACTCAGAATACATTTAAACCATCCGCGACAGCAGCTCGTAAATAACTGCGACGTCCGAAGGGGGTCTCTCAGAGACCGAATCAAGGTGAATGGTGAATTCTCCATCGATTTTATTAAAAATGGATGTAGTATAAAATAGTTAATCGTGATATGGGATGTCTCGCAGCACGTGTTACTCCCACTCGGCACTTCGTACCGGATGCGAGCGAAAAAAAACATTCCGCGCGTAGCAACAGTATCGAATCTTATTGTTTTTATTTTTTTCCGCAATTTCAGACAATAAAGGACAATGATTATTTATAATATTTGTTTTATTGACCTTTTTAGATAAAAATAAAAAGTTTATGACATGTAGGATTTAGATTAAAAGAGTTATTCGAGAAAAATAAAAAAAATGGGCTTTCCAATATACCCCATCGGCACAGCTAAAAGACAATATCTTACACAGATAAATTCGATAATGATATTCTTCAGAAATCATTAATTTGATATATTCTATAAATAATAAAGAATGTAGAAATATATTTTTTTTACTTCACTATTAATTCAATTAATATATTAATTATTATTTATTTTGGGAGACTTAAAATTATTGATTTATCAGCGATTTTCTCTTCAACAAAGTTTCATGTAGCAACAGTAATCCTTTCTATAACGCTCCCTACTATACCGCGGGTTTTTATAACAAGCACGACAGTACCTCCTATATCGCTCCCTCGTAGAACGTAAATGTTCAAATATCATGTGTATAATTTTAAATGCGAATGAAAAAATGATCGATGTATTGATTTTGTTCAATTTACAAAATAAAATAAAAAGTGCCTTTGGTTTTTATAACGAGGTCCCGATTTCTCCGTTATAGGAGGGCTGACTATTATACTTAAATATTATGCTTCGATGATTGGAAAAAGTATTGTCACAAGTACATAATGAATCTGATCTGAATATTTTTTTTAGTAATTAATAACGTTTATGTTTAAAATTTCAATAAATTTGAATACTAAAAAAAATATTATTTATTTTATTTTATTTATTTAACTACGGATAGATAGCATTGCAATTAATTCCACAGCGCCAACTTTCTATATATATTTTTGTCAGAATTTTTAAAGATACGAGTGTAATGAGTCTCTTACATTTTCATTCCCCTCTGGTCAGTATCATAACAAATTCCTAGAATTTATAGAATCTGCCTGAAGGTTAACCAACGAGATCGTAAATTTTTATCTTAATAAAAATAAACATAATCTATAGTAAAAGTATACATATTTGAGGATATCATGCTTTGGGTTGGCAGTGTACATTGAAAATAATAATAAATACGCCTGCAACCGCTAGCCTCGTGCCAAATCATGAAAAACATTTTTCTTTGAAGGTTATATGCTTACAGCATTAGTCGAATGAGAGTTTTCCCTCCGGGCATGAGATGTCGGGTCGGCTGTAAGAAATAAAGATTTCATCCGCACTCTCCGTGCAAGATTGCTGAATAAATTTTCAAAATCGAGGCCGCGAAACACACATTTTTTTGGCACGGTTATTAATGAGCCATTTAAATAATTGCCGGCGGCGAAAATTGTTAATGAGAGTGCGAATATAAAATGGTGTATTTGTAATCTCCGGGCGTATTAGTGCAGGGCAATTAGCGAGCTGTACGTACAGGACTTTGGCTACATCAGCTGTTTCCAACGTATTATCACGGTGTTACATGCCATTAAGCACTGCGCCGAACAGTCCTTGTTTTGGATGAAACTCCAGCCCACGCCACTTACTATCTGCCCTCTAATTTGAATTTTTTAGTAGGCCCTCACCTATGACCCTAATAGCCAGAGTTGCGCTCCAAGGATAAAAACTTTCCCGACGAAGAAAAAGACGAGATTAATTTTTCCCCTGTGAATCTGTGTACACTTATTCCCTCGCCGCGGAATTAAATATTTAAATAATCTATTTACAGCTGAAAATACTGAAACAGAAAAACAATGACAATCTATATGAATATGTTGATATATTATACGACTCTTTGCAGGATAATATTCACAAATATATTTTTTAATTATAATTAACACGTTGCGGTCCGGAGGACTCGAAAACGCGTCCTCGCGGGCCAACGTAGAAGTACGGGGGACGCGTTTTCGAGTCCTCGTTGGCGCTGATGTTTACGGAGTGTTATTATAGTACACGAATACGCAGACCACATTTTTTTACATAGAGATAACCTTTCTGAACACAAAAAAAAAATATTGACGTAACTTAAATGGTATCAAAGTTACATTGATTTAACTGAAGTAATTAACTTTTGCTATTTTTTTGCCGAAATCGCTCGGTCCAACGCAAAACCCGGCGCGGAACCCAGCGGACCGGAACGTGTTAATAGAAATTTGGGGGCGATGGGACCCAAAGTTTTTAAGTATAAAAAAAATATTATAATAGTCTAATTCTTATGAATATCTAAGGGCAGACGTCTTGATCTCTATGCTTATCTCATTATTTGTGATCTATGATGCCACATTCTTAAATTGGTACCTATTGTCTCCATTGCGGTTCTGCGTTGTTGACATACAAGGGTTTAGAATTGTCCTAAAGAATACTAAATAATATTAACAATTATAAAATATGTAACAATGGGCACGTGGTTCAAAGAAGTTGTGAGTAATTATGACTGCATTGAGTCGCAGCGCGACACGGCGCTTGGCGATGAGACCCCCCGCACTCCGCTACCGCCCCGCATCCATCCAATACACGACGCCGATAGCGCTGACGAGTAGGTAACGCTTTTGTTCTACACCGCGAGTAAGATTGTCCGCCTACGCACCGACTGGATTAACAATTATAAATTATATAAAAATATGTTTTCCTCAATTTGCTTGGGGGATGCTGCAGCTCCGCAGTTTATATGAATGAGTCACAAAATTGCTGCTAAACAAGTTCTTGTTTTTTTTTATATTATTTTGTATTATACTTATAAATTGTATATTTTATAGTAAATTAAGTTTAAATTTTTAACCTAATGTGTGGAAAAGAAATAAATGCTAAATAGATGCTAAAATTGGCCATTCTATTTGCTCTAAAATGCTAAATTAAAGCACCAAAACGCTATTTCTTTCCAAAATAGATTCTAAATACACGTACATCTGTTTAAGACAAATTTCTTAGCAACATAATTTAAATCACAAATCAAAATTGACCCATGAAAAAATCTAACTAAACTCCCTTCTTTGGATTATTATCTTTTCGAATCGATGAAACATGAATTTAAGGATAATAATTAATAATCTGAGCAATATTGAAAATTATCGACAAGTATTTCAAAAGTGAGGAATGGAAAAAATTACAGAAAAATGGCGAAGAGATATATAAATAATAAAAATTATCATCATCATAGGCGCAACAACCCTATTGAAGAGCCCTGGCTTCATCCAACAACCTTCTCCATATCCGGCGAATATGGAGGCTGAGGTTGTAAAAGTACATTCAAAACTATTCATTATTCCACAAGAAAAAATCATCGAGTATATTAAAACAATAAATATAATAAATAATAATTTAATGCAGCTGACAATGTCATAATACGTCAAGGAATATACCAACATAGCAATAAAATATTTGGGACAGTTGGAATATAGAATATATATAGAATATAAAAACCTGTATAAATTTTGGTTTCAGAAGATCGCCGAAAGAGAGATAATCTATAGATCGGGGTAAAGTTTTAAATCGATAAATTGGGGAAAACGATGGATCGAAGAACGATAAATGTGGAATTAATTAATATTGTAGTATAAGCATTATAAAAAGAACGATGCATGCAGAGATAACAGATCAGATTTGATATGATCATAGCTACATATTTAACTACATATTTGTTTTTAATAATATGTGATATTTATTCCTTTTAAATATCATATATTAAAAATAAAGCAATAACTACAAAAATCAGCAATAATATCAATTTTCATTGTCCTTTGACCCCTCGTGCAATATTGGAAAAAAAATATTTTATCAACCTCGTAATTTTATAATAAAAAAGGCAAAACAGTAATAAAGCCTTGATGGTTCTTGAAAATTGTCGCCACGAGACCGCTACAAGAAAAAAAAACCCATAAAGATTACAATACCTTTCAAGATTAGGGCATACTTTTGCGAAAACTTTGCAGATAACTCTCCGCGAAAACAAAAATAAAAAGATTGATTCTATTATTTTTTTTGTGCCACATTTTAAAGAAGCCACAAATCTCACCTGTACCCTAATTATATGTCACTCGATAAATATTCAAATCCCAGGATAAATCTTCCGGAGGATACTTTGACGGACCGGATCTTGGATTTTCCCGGCTTACCTTAAGCGTCAAAGCCTTTCAGGCAAATGCAACTCAACTCTCTCTCCATATATATCTATCCCTCTCACTCTCTCGGCTCACATAAAAACCCAATTTGCAAATTGGTTACTTATCCTGGTGGCTCTCTTACTTCCATGGGGCACAACTCCCGCCTCAGGGCGATAAACTCCAAATTGGATAAACGGCAATCAAACTGAAAAATATATGTGTACGTGCTATTTTAAAGATAGATAAAGTGTATGAATGTAAAACAGATGCGGTTTGTAAAGTAAAGTATATCGAAAATGCAACACATGAACGGCGATTGATGAAAAATTATTAAAATGGACACCGCGAATGACGTCTCGGATGACAGCGCGCCGCCATGTTTGTTTTATTCTTAATTGAAGCTCAAGCGTAAATGTCCTAACACTAAAAATTATGGCCATAATTAATTTCATTTTTTGCAATGTTATTTATGCTTATTACTACAGCTAAATAAATTAAATAAAAATATATTATGCTTTTTATTTAGTATAAAATGATATATACATAAATAGATGAGTAACTATTGAAAAGCATCTTAAAATCCTCAGGGAAAGCGATCTAAATTTATTCCCTCTACCTTTATTTTGATAATCTGAATAAAATGATAATAAAATAAAGATTTTCTTAAAGCGATAGCTTTATCCGCTTCGCCGAATTTCACAATATATTTATTTATATATATATTTTTAAATCGTTATTTTCTTTTATTTATATATGGGGTGGTGTAGTGGAGGGTGACTTGTGGTCTTATTAGATTACACGGCAGACAAGTAAGCCACTGTGGGAGGCTGGGCTTATTGAATAACTTTATCTGTGCAAGACTCACTTCGGTTTGCCTTCGGGACCTAGCCATTGTAGTTCGATAGTAGATTCCGTAGACTGGTTGCCACAATGCCGCTCGCCGAAGACGTAGCAAATTTATTTAAATTTATGTGTTTAAGTCTGAAAAAACTGAAACCGATCCGCACGTCGTGAAATTTTAATGCCGGCTTAAGGTAAACGGAAGCAATGGCTGATGAAACGAGCACCTGTAGAAGAGTTGGTGTGTATCTTGCTTGCAATTCAACACGCCGACTGCAATCTTGTTATCAAGACGTCTCCATGAGAAGCAAAATAGCTAGCTCGAATGTAAATTATACTCGAAACAGCAAAATCACCACTGAAAGGTACTCCGATGCTCTTGTACAATTTATATCGGAAAATTTTGCATAGTAAATACAACCGCGTAAATTGAGACATTGATTTCATATTAAATTCGAAGATGCGTTCCAAAAAATCCACAGTTTGTTATATTCAAAATTGAATCGAGACTTCAAGTTCATACAAAAATGATAGATAGGTTCCAGAAAATAAAAAT